>JAFIDM010001028.1:63733784-63745427 GCA_023159025.1 Thereuonema tuberculata
TTTATTTATTTATTTATTTATTTATTTATTTATTTATTTATTTATTTATTTATTTATTGTTACTTTCTTGTACGTGATATGAATATCTGAAAAATGTTACAGTCAATTAATATTTGAAAGTTGCATCTCTCATGCACATAATTGAAAATAAAAGTATTAAAAATTTTAAAATAGTTTAAAAATATCGCAGTTTTAGAGCCCTAATGAAAGTTTAGAGAGAATGGTTCCAAGAGGGATCAAATGTCAGAATTTTGAAATCTTGCAAATGCTAACATAATTTACAATATTACAACTTAATTTGCCCGTCAGGCACAGCCTTATGGTCAAATCGATGGCCTGCCAAGTTTTTGATTTTGATTTTGCGCCGGCATGGATTTTTACTTTCTTTCCTGCCTTTGTCTGCTTGTTCTTTTCAGGTTTAAAGCCATTCCATGATGAGTTCCTGTGGAAGGCAAGGAACACCTCCTCAGTATCTATTCCAAGATGACAAGGAAAACTCCAATGTTACCCTTAGTTCTTAGGATCCTTGCGTAGTGTTTGCCCCAGAGTATTGCTACTTCCTTGGGAGCGTATCTCCAGATCGAAGAATGCACTTCAATGCAAATTCAAAACTGTAAATGTGTTTTAAATAAATTGATTTGCTTTAGAAATATTATTTATTTTTTGAGAATCCTACAATATCATTGTATTGGATATCACTGACTGATACAAAGACCTTTCTAACTTCCCTTCTTCGCATTTATCCTTGCCAAAGGCTATCCACAGTTATAACACAGCAACAAAGCAAGATATCTAACAAATATCATGAAAACATTATTGAGGAAAACAAAGTTCCTTTATGCTTATTCCTTTTCTTAATATTTAACTTATTCAGAGAGGAATTATCAAAACTTGATAATTTCATGAGATACAACCATAACTTTAGTATCTATACTTATGACAGATGGAGCAACACCGCGTACTGATCAACAAGTGAAAGAATTGCTTCGTACGTCTTTCACGAATGATATGACACTTAATCTTCAGAGGTTTTCCAGATGCTTGGCCTACACGATCTCTTGACTTCAATGCGTATGACTTCTGACTGTGGGGATATCTGAAAGATCGCGTCTTTGAGGGACGCATACGGGCTCTGCCTGATCAAAAAGTCAAGCATACAACAGCTTATCACTGACATTCCACCGGAAATGCTGCGTGCAACAATTAATCACGCTGTATAACTCTAATTAACCATAGAATCAAAACCCCAGCATCATAAATCGAGATTAAAGCCATTTTATAAATTCGAGTTCATCGAAAAAAACCAATTCATTTTAAGTGCTTCCATGAAACTTTTAATCTATTTAGTATAAACCTTTGAAAATTATGCTTATACGTCAAGTCCTTCAAATTACAGACCTGGGTGTTGAAAAGAAGATGTCACGATAGTGATCCTAATAGTATAATTTGAAGCAAATTTTATTGTGCAATAACAATAGTATTGTATTGTAACGTCGCATCTGAAATAGTGTTTTTTTTCCCAATCTTTACAACGCTCAGGCCTGTACTTTTAATTTGCCTTGAAATCCAATCAAAACTTAGTACGTCAAAAATAATTACTCGTGATCAAAACATCTTTTAACCCTTTCAGACCCGGTGTCCAATATTTTGGACACAACTTATAAATTCAAGTTAATGTACTTGTAATGCTGAAATAATCTTTCAGACCCAATACACCTTTTTTATTTAGACATTTTATATCAGGTTTTTCACGTGCTGGTTTTCATCTAGTGGCTACGGAATCAGTTACGAAGTTTATAAACCACAGCGGTGGAACAAGGAGCTGAAACCTCTCGTAAGTAACTTCTGTGAATTTATTTAGTTATTAATTTTGATCCGAATTAAAAAATATTTATAACAATTTTAACAATGTTAAATTTCATTTAATAATTTGAAATGCTTTCGTGTTTGTAATAATTTGTTGTATTCTATTGTTAAAGTTATGGACATGAGGTTTTATTAGAGGTTGCAATCAATTCGGCAGTTAGGAAAGTTCTTTGACGTGTAGTGAAGCTGCAGTTAGCATTATAATTTTCAGAAAAAGTAATTTTAAACCATAATAAAACTAAAATTAATGTTAATTAATATTTTATTCCTGAAATTATTATGAAAATATGTTTTCAACTATTTCTGGAGTAAAACTGAAGTTTATTTATGTATTTCAAATTTTATATATTACAAATAAAAACAGTTTGGGGATTTAATTTAATTCTAATAAATGAATAATCACTATAAATAATTTTTAATTAAAATATATAATAACATATATTAATATGTCATTTTAATATTATCATATATATTAATATCATTTTAATCATATTGTATTATATCTTTATAATCTGTTTTCTATTTAGCGGTACACATTTAGCTTTACATTTTATGCGATATTATATAATTTCGTATTTATTAAATAATAATTATAACTATAAATATTAATAATATGATTATTTTAATTAATAAATAATTATAATAGTTTCTTTTTGCCTATAAATAAAAAAAATAATATCATCCGTCAAATCAGAAAGATGCTTCATGTGTCATTGAAATGATTAAATCTGCAGAAGTTTCTGATCTAGATTTCACAGATGATGAAGACTTTTTTGAAGATGTACCAGTAAAAAACACATGAAGCCATCAGACTTGGAAGGGAAAAAAGTCAAGAAAATGGAAAATAAAGAGTTGTAATACCTGCGATAGGTCTTGTATTTGCTAATAGCTGGATTGAATACCGAAACTACTTGAAAACCATTGAATTAAAAATGTTTTGAATCATCTTGAATTTAGAATGAGAGTAACCAAAAACATTGGTTTGTTCTCGACAAAATCCGAGAAAAAAAAAGAGGAAGGCCAAGCAATATCAGAAATCAATTCAAGAAGGAAAACTATGATAGACAAGGACAGAAAGACATCCAATTGAAGAAGTTCGGTCTGATCATTTCGATCATTTCCCATCAATAGACTAAAGGAAGGATGGAGGCAGATGTAAAAATAAAGATTGCAAGGGCAAAAACGAAGAGTTGTGTGTTCAACTTGTAAAGTACATTTATGTCGAAAGAAAGACAGAAGTTGTTTTATTAGTTTTCATATAAAATAATAACATTATTATTATTATCCGAATTATATGATCTTTTTAATTAATGGTTCATAGCTTCCTTATATATAACTCATAATTTCTCCAATATATCCATTTTATAAAATAAATTTCTACAAGCAAACAGTCTCTTTGAATTTTTCCACTAACTTAGTAAACACACCTCTTCAAACCTGGTGTCCAATATTTTGGACATACTCACAGATTCATAAATAATTCGATAAAAATAGAATTTTAATAATTTTTATGTTTATTGCATCCTAAAATGCAGGTTTATAAAGAGAAAAAATTTTTTTCACTTAAATAAAAAAATCAGGTCTGAAGGGTTAATAGCTGGAACTTCCAGTTCAGTAACATTATTTGAGCAAACAATTCTATTAGCATTGATTGTCTATTAAAAGCCGGATTTCCCTTTCCTATTGATGCTTCAACCCTGAGATACGTTTCCATTATTTCGTACATCCCTTTATTTCATTTAATTGTATCCGGATGCTTTTCACCAAATTAAACGTCCACTTATAAGTTCGTTTTGGAAAATATTGCAACAATTTTTTATTGAAGAAATGCAAGATCAAAATACCATATCCGCTCAATGGTATTACTACATACTGTGAAATTGCTAAGCTCTGCTGTATCAGCCAATATCAATTTTTTTAAATAAATATAAAAAAACTTGAAAAACTTATTTTATTTTTTTTTAATTTTTAGTACACTACAGCCTCGTTTATCCGGCCCTCGTTGATCCGGATAAGATTCGTAGACATTTTTTTTTTTATTTAATGTTCACATAGATAATGATTTTAACTATGATAAAAAGAACATAACTATAAGTACGCCAAACATTCGCTTTTTATTTTGATTAAATGTACAGTTTCTGCATAGATTGTACAATAAATTATGGTAATAAAATGCTTTTTGTCGAGTTTAAGAAAGCTTTACTAGTGTCATAGTGTCATAGTTTTTTGTCATCATAAACTTACTTAAGGATCAATAAGTCGCTTATTTAAGGATTTGAGTTGCTTACTACCCATATTATCCGGATTAACCTGATTTTCGATTTTCCGGATTGCCCTTGGTCCCAGTTAGTCCGGATAAACGAGGTTGTAGTGTATTTTTAAGTATTAAGTTTCAAGTGACTGTATTTTTTTGGTGAAATTATAGTGTGCTTTGAATATTTGAATGTCAGTACTATATTCATGACTTGGAAGGATACGATATAGAATTTGAATCAGTCTTGAGGTATTTAAGGGCGATCCATAATAATATGAAAAATTTAAAAATAATAATAACCAAAAGGAAGTACTTTAACATAAGGAAAAATAGAATTAAAAAAAGGTTAGGAAAATAAGAGGAAAAAACACCATCGCGGAGATTGAGAAAAATAAATTAAGAGAAAAAAAAAATATAGATATACGAATTCGAACCGACAACATTTAGTACATGAATCGGACACATTAACCATCAAACTACAGCTGACAACTGAAATCAGATGGTTGCATTTCTAACATTGAAGCTAATAGATGTTATCCAATGAAAACAGTGCCAAATTACTCAAAAAAAGATGAGGAGGGGCGTTGACCCCTGAAAATACCCTAACGTAGATTGTTTGGACCTCTGAGCACGATGGTTTGTCGATCCAACCTGCCGTTCCAAGTTTTTAGGCGGATACAACGGCGTCGAATGTCTCGAACTTGGGGGGGGGGGGGGGCGCTGACCTCTGAAAATACCTCATTCTAAGTTTTTGGGCATCTGAATACGATGGTTAAAACCATTTGTCGATCCGACCTTCCGCTCGGGTGTTTTAGGGGTGGACACGGACACGGATGGACGTATAGGTCAGACACAATATCTATCGATTTTGGTCACTATCACAATAGCTCCCAAATGGGTCGCTAATAAAAAAGGAAGTTGGTTCCAATAATTTTTTATTAAGTACCCTTAAAAAGTAATTTCTGAAAATTTCTTTTCTTTTCTTAAAGTCGTGAAAACAAGAAAAAACGAAACAGTTTTGTTCAGATTTTAATATCTATTGAATTCAAACAGTACAAATTTTCCATCTTCTAAAAAGAAATGAAATTAAATTCACATAATTTACTTAAATTGTTAATTCGAATTGTTAATCGTCTGAAACTGCGCGCGATGGATTACAAAAGAATTTAATATTCTTTCCTCTAGATAATGCGAGTTAACAGAAATAGGATAGAAATTCATTGTTTAGTTTCCAATGCTTTTCTTTGGGAATTTTTTTCTCGCCCAAATTACTCGATGAAGGCGGATTTGGAAAAGATTTCAAATTTAAAAAGTTAGATCGTGCCTAGTCCTCGAATGTGCACATCAAGTTTCAGGATGATCTATCCAACAGTTCATGAGTTTAAAATTCCTGTGAATGTTGTGTTGTATTTAAATCTTCACAACTTACAGGAATATATGTATATATACAGGGTGATTCATAAAGTACTGGAAAAATAGTCCTATAAAGAACGAACATCGAAATATTTTTCCGTCAATTTCGGTGTAAAATAAATGAAAATAGGGCGTGGATTTCCGAATCGAACGTGCAATTCTGAGTCGGATGATGGGGGGTCCCCATTTTAGCCTTTTTTCTGCCCTTATGAAAAACAATGGTCTAGTTAGCACCCTTCCCAATCGGGAAGAGCAAGGAAAGGAAGCGAGATTAGAATAGGCTAAGTTAAATGGAGTATTGACTCCATTGGGTTTATTTCAAAGACAAGGAGCCCGGGTGGAGGGAATAACTAAAACAAATTGTAGTGAGTCCGTTGGATTTATTTCAAACGTAAAGGAACCCCTGGAGGGGGGGGGGGAATAAATAAAATCAAAGTGTAGCGAGTAGTCCAGTACTTTGTAATCACCCGATATACATATTTTGCCAAAGATGCTGTAATTAATAAAACATTTTCTTGTAAATACATTTGTCTTGTAGGCCTATTACAGCTGATCATTTTTATTCACCTGCAACCCGTTTGAAAACAAATATCTGGGCATCTTCGTTTTGATGGTTTGAATTTTGAATCAAAATGTGCTTTTAATAATGAAACGATTTGTAATTGTATCGTCAGTAATTAACAGAAGTTAAATTATATTATAAGTTTCATTATACAATCTCTCCCTGAAAAAGAATTCCACATGTAAGGAATTCAAAATGTTGTGATGAAGAATGATGATCATCTACAATATGAAAAAATATAATGTTTATTAATAGTATATTGTAATTAAGTTCAATATTAAGTGTTTGATATCTTTGATATATCTTCACTTACGGCAGGATCACGGGTTGAAAGATGTATTTGTACTAAATCCTGAATACAAATTAAGTTTTAAATAGAACTATTTAAAATAGTTAAACTATACTAACTACTATTATAAAACCAATAATCTGTAAGTTTGTTTGTCATTCTTTCACGCCTCAACGGGAAACGGATCGGAACGAAATTATGCATGCAGGTAGTCTAGGACATGGAGCACGTCGTATTATAGATTACTTTGCATCCCGCTCGATCAAGTAGTTCCCTTGGGACGAGTGAAAAACTTCCCAAAACTGTACGCAGATGGCGCTAGCACAGTTGTCAATAAGTGCATTTAAAACATTCCCAGAACTGGAGATAGATGATGCCCTTGCCGTTTTAAATCACGCCGCAGATCTGAATAAATATACAATACGGTTAATTAATATGTTGGATTTCAATATTGTACTGCATATATTGTTTAAAACTTAAACTTTAATTTAATTTCGGTTTTTACTTTTCTTGGTGGAATTTGGTTTTTCGAATAACTAATGCAAGGCTTCCGAAGCGCAGATACGGTAGTAGGTTAGTACAAAATATATTTATTGATTCATGTCTTGAAAAGTTATCGACGCCAACAAGCATGGATTATACCTTCAATGAGATTACGAGTACTGAGGACTGTCTCAATTTTCAAAAAGATATTGATAATCTCTACACTTGGTCTATCACTAATAAGCTACACTTCAATATTCCTAAATGTTCTATTGTACCGTTCACAACAAGAGAAATCAAATTAATTACACTTAGAACTTAACGGCAAAAAACTAATTTCTCATAAAGAAATCAAAGATCTTGGCGTTATCTTCTCTTCTAATCTCTCTTTTAATTCTCACTTTGAATTCATTACAAATAAAGCCAATAAACTTCTGGGTTTTGTGATTCGCCAAGGCAAAATCTTTAACAAAATCTCCACTCTCATTCTTCTTTATAATTCCTTTGTACGCTCTCATTTAGAGTACGCAGCAATAGTTTTGGCACCTTGCAAGCAAACTTATATTAAACTAATTGAAAAAACACAGAAAAGATTTCTTAAATTCGTTTTTTTGAAGACATTCAAATTCTATCCTGATGAAGTCAGTTACGATACTCTTCTACATATCTTCTCTTTTCATTCACTGACAGTCAGAAGGCGAAAAGCATCACTGATTTTTCTATATAATCTTATTAATAATAAAATCCATAATCCCAGTCTACTTGCGGAAATTAATTTCAATGTCTCTACCATTCGTACTAGGAACAGATCACGTTTTTACACCCCCTCTTCACGTACTAACCCTCACAAAAATTCTCCTTTAATCAGAATGTGTGAAGAATACAATAAACAGTGTAGTAATCTTAATATTTTTAATATTACTCTTAAAGCCTTTAAATTAGCATTTATGTAATTATACGTTTTAAGCTATCTCTATCCCTCTCTTCAGTTCCTTCTTTTCCTTTCTTCTCCCTCTCTTCTTTCCCTTCTCTCTCTCTATCTCTCTCTCCTTTTCTTTTCACTCACTTCCTCTCTCCCTAAAGTAGCCCGCACACGAGGGAGCTTTTGGCCGAGTTGCATGTGCAACTTGATGCCTAGAGCGGTTTTTTGAGCTGCATGGGCCAAGTTGCATGGAAGTTGCATGGAAAAAAAGCTTCACAGAACGGCGGTGCACCACGGAAAGTTGCATGGAATTACCCAATCACAGTGCAGCATTTTTATACGTCAGGCGTGACGTCATGCTCAAGGAAGAAACATGGCGTCGAAACATTTTTCCTTCGCTTCAGATGGGCGAATCGCGAATACAGCAAAAATATCAGATTATTCGAGTTTCTTTCACACATAAATACAGTTTATATGTAAATGCAGTAATTTAATGCGGCAGAATGTATCAGAACGTTTCAAAAACCTAGTTTTTTTGAATATTTCACATCGCAAGCAGAGTTTCGCTCATTCACCATTTCCGGAAACTGCCACATGACGTCATTGTTTCAGTGAGCAATGGATTATTATTGGCTGTTGGTCGTTGTTATTCGTGAATCGCATTATTGCCATCAACTGCGATTACATACCGGCTAATAATATTACAAAAATATTTCTCATATGTTTAAAATAAATCACAAATATTTAGTTTTGGAACGATATCACAGCAGTATCCTTGACGTCATGTCCAGTGATGTCATTCAAATTCGTAGTGTGCTTCGTTTGTTGTCCGCACGGCGGCGCTAACAATGTTGCATCGTTTGCGCACTGATAGTCGCATGCAGCTTTTTCTGTGCACCTCAATTTCCTCGAGTTGCACAGAAAAAGCTCCCTCGTGTGCGGGTAGCTTAAGACTCAGATATCTACCTCAATAGATATAGTTCTGTATAGCTTATTGTCACCGTATTTATTTTTTGTTTTGTTTTGTTTTTGGGTTTATACTAGATACTGTAACTAGGTATATGCCCGTTGTATCTTCATTATTAATAAATAAATAAAATAAATAAATATTATCTTATGATATGAGCAAAAAGTATATGAGCCGTTGTCGTTTAGACAGAGGTGCCCACCCCCCGTAGACCTTACGGCTCAACCCCTCAAAGATCTGACGGAGGGGGCGGGGGCTTGACCCACATTTGCATTAGAGCCCAAAATTTATTTGGATTATCCAAATCAACAGCCAAAAAAAAAAAAAAAAAAAAAAAAAAAAATCCTTTTTACAATTTTTGTTTTTTTTGAACCCCCCCCCCCAAAAAAAAAATTTTCAAAAGCGCAGTCTGCGCCGTGACTCCCCCGCGTGGGCACCCGTGGTTTAGAGGGTCCTGGCACAGGTTCGGGTTGTTCTATCGTCAGCGAACCTGTCAAAAGATGTCATCGACGGAGGGTTTGTATTGCGCCGGGACAATGGCACCACGGCCAGACATATGCAGAAATTTGCAGCAGTTATGTATCATATGTCAAGTCAAACTACAAATCAAATGCCATTGTCATTTGCGATGACTACCCTGATGAAACTTGTGAAAGCACAAAACGCATAGAACGATTGAGAAGAGCGCAAAGAAAATAAGCTGCTGCAATGTCATTTACAGAATCGTTGGTGCCCACTGTCTCGCAGGAGAGTTTCCTTGCAAACTCCAAAAACAAGAGCCGATTGATATCTATGCTAACGGAAAAATTTGATGATGCAAAAATTGATTCACAGCAAGCTGTGGAGGATGCTGATCTCCTAATTATCACAACACTCTTTTGTTGGCCCCGTCAAATGAAATGTGGCAGTGGTGGAGGAAGATATCGACCTTTGGTTATTTTGATTGGCCTGTGTAGCCCTGATATAAAGAATGTCTTCTGTTTGAAACTAGGAAAAGGAAAGGGGTCGCAAACCCTCTACAATCCTTTGATTACCAACCACTTTGAACCCTGCACCGGACTCGATACTCCGGTACATTTCGTGTAAATGTAAAAAAGGCTGCAACGCAATTGTGGATGCAGGAAGGCAGGCCTCCATTGCTCCCCGATCTGCATATCGTGCAAAGGGGTGTGTGAAATCGTCGAGCCCCGGAAGATCGCAGTGACAAAGACAAAGAAGAGACCAAAGAAAGCCACCGAGAACAGACTGAAGACAGACGCTTACACGATGCGGATTGTAATAATTTTTCAAGATTTTTCGTTGGAATTTCAACTTTTTTGTAACTGAATTTGTACAATTTCTGACTTCATGCAATAACTTGAACATTATGTAATTTTTGAAAAGATGACCTGTACCTTTACATATACGATCTAAATAAGGTATGTGCAGAGAACTGGGAGGAATTCACTAATTGACAGCCTTTAATAATAAGTTGAAGTTTTGGAATGGAAAACGTGGGTTTTTGCGAAGAAAGACAAAATACGCCAATTTTCAACTAGCTTGCGCCCGAACGGTTCGTAGGAGAAAAAAAACCTAAAGAGTGAAATATGTAGGTAATTTTATGTACTTTCATTTTGAATAGGGGGAATTTTTACTAAAAGTTGATAGGTTTAGAGTTGATAGGTAAACAAAAAGCCGCCAAACAATGAGATTTGTTTACCTTTTTTTTGCTTTTTTTTAATATTGCGTCAGGAAATTTTGTTCACAAACCTCAGATTCGGATTCAGCACCCCAAAAAACATATAAAATGGGAAAAATCAAAACTACCCCACAACTTTCCCGCTAGGGGCCCTTTTGAGTACAAATTGACTGTATTAATAGAAGCCAAATGTGTCTTCTTTCTGCCATTTTTCTTTCTACTCTTGAAACATTTTTCTCCTAACAATTCTTACCAAAAAAAAAAATCCTTTTTGACGAAATATATCGTTTTCAAGAAATGTTAGCAAGAACACCCTGGTATTTCTTTTTATTATCAACGTGCTCTATTATGTTCATTGTTATCAATAAAATAAATAAATATCCCAAATTACACCAAACTTCAAGAATATCGTTTCTGTGATTGATACGATTGAACTTGGTTCGGAATCCCTGAGCTGGTTGGATGGTTATCTTTCTATTTTCTGTGTGTTTCTCTTCATGTCTACGACTTGTTATCAATAAAATGACACTTTCCTGGCGCAGTATAGCCTCCATCTCTATTTCGTCTATTAACAATGAATAAAAAAAAAAATGTGTTTCGATTAAAACACGCTGACAAGTTAGTAAGCCACCATGTGCTATTTCATACTTTTTTTTAAGACAACATCCTATGAACTATGAACCTCAAGTATTAAAAGTGAGAAAAGAAATTTACTTTAAAAATGATAATTAATTTGCCAGCTTTATGCTAAACATAAAATGAATTACATTCTGAACACATTTTGTTTATAAAATTGTGCATATTATGGGGCCGCTTTGCTTTTGACACTGTCGAAAAGCATTAATTTATCTTTAGTTACTTTCTTAACGTGGGTCATCACTCACTCAGTATTTATGTATTTCGTGATATATCTTCCAAAAGGGATTGGAAGATATCTCGAAATTATTTTGTAGGGATTTCGAGCAATAAAAGTAATTGAGACTTATGGGAAAAATAAATGTAGAACACCCAAAATCTAAAGTCTGTGAGCAATTAATTATACGAGCGAAGTGAGTCTCTCCATTCCCAACTAGATCTCATTTTTTGAACCGTTTTATTCAAAATCTACAGTAGCTAGAAAAATGAAATTTTGCATGCCCACAGAGAAGTCCGTGTAGAGTGAACAATCATATTTTCAACACTTAAACTATAAATTTTCTAAGAATTATT
>JAFIDM010001028.1:63745827-63761252 GCA_023159025.1 Thereuonema tuberculata
GAAAAATGTTTCGGTCTCATGACTGAAGCGCTCTATCAAATTAATTAGGAAATTTATCATTAATTATAATTAGTTAACTGTTAGTAAGTCTACAGAGCAAAAAGAACAATACAAATTATCAAGTATAACTAATTATTAAGTATAACAGCTGTTATCTAGCAACCACAACCTCAGATTTGGTTTTTGAAACTCGAATTTGTAAAAATACTTCATTTCAAAAGATAAAATTGTGATGTTGATTTAGAACAATCACTAGGATTTCAGATATCATTGATGAGCTGGTATTTTTCACTGATCCCATATCACTTCGAAGAAATTTCTGAACAATTCTTTGATGATTGAAAAAAATCCTGATCGTTAACTTCTTGTTGATCTTACGCATTCCAAAAATCCTTCTGCCATTGCGAATTGTTTTGGAAAATGAATTTATGAAACATTCTTCTCTAATTTTAAAATATTTAATGATACAAAGATATTAAAAGCGAATACAAAAATAAGATTTTATTTGATTAAAAAGTTATTTGAAATTTAGGGAAAAAATGACCTAAAATGATAGATATTCTAAATGAACTTTAAATTCCTTGGTTTTAATCAACATCTACAACATTCTTATAGTTAAACTTAATATAAACCAAACAAGGAAAAAACTGGCTTCACGTTATACACAAAACCGTGTCGCCGTAGATGTTTCGTTTTCAGTCACGTCTTCTGAGACAAAAAGCGGCCGCAGACCCTTGTATTTTTCCTCAACTCTACAAGTCGTAAGCTTCCATTCAGATGCCACTCATCTCTGACTTATAGTTTGGACTGTATAGATGGGACGGACGGACGGATAGAATCTTCCAAAGGCTGAACGCACTTTTCCGTCTCCGTATGTTTATGAAACGTTTTTGTATCCGTCATCGGCGAAATCGTCACGCACTTTACCATTGCAAGTTATGTCAAGCCGAAACGGAAATTCTTCCACGTCATTTTGGCGGTAGTTTGATTGTTCAACAGGGAACATCTCCGAAATTTACATCAATGCTCTCTGATTGGCTGTTGCTTTACACACACACTCCGATTGGCTGGCGTTTGCGATTGATGTTCATTGACATGCAAAATCTCTTAAAAAAAGCTGACTTCTGCACATTCTCACGCATAGCATTAATTTATTTCAGTAAAAATATTGTTTATTTTCGAAAAATAATCTCCTCACTGTGATACTTAATTCGTAATAACCTTCGATCCCATCGAAGGGGTGAACAAAATGGCGCCGGCGAACTTGCTATCCCTCTTGAAAATCCTTAGGATTACGTCAGTGCTCTCTGATTGGCTGTTGCTTCACACACACACGATCTGATTGGCTGGCCTTACGTTTGCACAGACGGCGATGTTCGTTGATTTCAAGATCTCCGTTGTGTCTTTCGAGACTCAATTCTGATACGTGAAAGCAATTATCTTGCGGAAACAACGAAATACGGAGATTGACGGAATAGTGCGTTTTACCCTTAAGTGTTGCCCACCGTTACTCTTTGTGTACGGAGTTGCTAAAAATATAAACAAAACTACTATAATATAAAAAAGAAAAAAAAATGTTTATATCGAGCATCGAAAGGACTAGCTCAGTTGGAAGGCCATCATTTTGCAATAGAATGAAGCCTTCCATAATAATATTTAATGAAGAAAAATCTAACAATAATAAAAAATCTCAAAATTCGTGAAGGGTTAGTTCCAACCTATGTACTATTTATACGTCCTAGCATTTATAAAAACGACAATGTGATACACAGAGTGTGTCATCATTCATCTCGTGACTTAAAAATTTTTGAATATCAGCATTATTTTACAGCTTTTGTTAATTGTTCTAAAGAATTTTTACTTTTTTATTGTAAAAGTTGAGTGCTTTAGCTTCACAATATTTATTTCTTTTCTGCAATTTCGCTGCTTTGTAAATAGATTGCTAGAGTCTGTCAAACAATCAGAGAAATACTATTCGGTTAGTGTGTCAGGCAAAGTTTTTAAGCCTCGCTTTTGATTGCATAAAGCACAATATCTTAGTAAAGAAGTTGCATAATCTCGGAATAAGGGATAAAATCAATAAATTGATAGAAAATTAAAAAGCAGAAAATTCAGAATAAAATTAAACACAAAACAAAGTAAGTTCTATAACATTAAGTCTGGCATTCCACAAGATTCCAATCTTGGACGACTTCTATCTATCCTATATTTGAATTCTCTCTTTACAGAATTAGAAACATCAACGGTCTAAGCCAATGTGGATGATCTTGTAATAATGAAGACATACAAAGATTTTTTAACAGCGCAAAATAAACTACAAGAAGGCTTCAATGAAATTAAAAAATTATCGCTTGATAATAAAATGAACAGAAACAATGATAAAACAAAACTAATGTTGATTAAAACAAAAGTCTAACTGTACTTTCACAAATCAAATTACATCAACACTCTTGTTACGGACAAAACTATTTTTCAATGAACTGCTCTTGCAATAAGGTAGACGTAATAAATGTATATATATAAATAGTTAGGTATTCACATGGACTAATCATTATATACATACAGTAGAGCCGCGGTGCGGATTATCCGCGAATGCCGCGAAAAAATTTTGTTAATTACGAACCTCAAAAAAAAAACAATTTTAATCCAAGCCAACAACAGGGAAAATACAATAGGCCATACAGTGCGAAGTTCGAAAATTACTGACAGGTTTATTCTGCATCTTAATCCTATAGGCCTTCTCGGAATTTGTGGATGCAAAACGTAGAGCAAAGGTTTCTGCTTTACTGTATATATTTTAAAAGTTTTACATATTATGTTTTTTGTACAATAAAATAAAACAATCGTAGTTTTAAATGGTGAAATATTTTTTTTCGTGTTTACACCTCAGTTTTAGTCTTTTTTCGGGTTATCCGCGATTTTCGATATCCGCGAAGCCCTTGCCACCCAATCCCGCGGATAATCGGGGTTCTACTGTATTTCAAAAAAATTAAACACTTTTACTTACATGTTTTACCACATTTCCACTCAAACAAATCACTATTTACTAAACTTTTGTTGACTCTCTATTAAACTACGGACTATCCTGTAGGATGTGTGTGTGTGTGGTCGGTTCGCACCGAAGTGCGAGCTTCGTTGCCGAAGCATCCGTGCTCCAGGGAGCGCTAGTGTTCCCAAGACGGCGAACCCCTAGCAGACTCCCTAGAATTACAAGGGAAAGATACTGGGGTGGTTTCCCGTGGCCTTCCCCAGGACGCCATTAAGGAATGACGTCAGACCGAAGAGAAAGTGAAGAAGAGGCTACAACACAGGAAAGAAAATTTTTGAAACATCCATGCTCGCTACCGGGATTTGAACCCGGGCGCTGGCACATTGATCTCACAACAGACCGACGCCTGAGACCGCTCGACCACACCAGCGCGGCATCCTGTAGGATACATATCACTAAAAGAGAATTGAAAAACATTGAAAGACTATTAAAGAAAATACTTAATTTAATTTTTTCAAAGTATAATACTCTATACGAACTTTGAAAACTTCAAATAAGAGTCAAGCACAAAATTCTACTATCAAAAAATTATCTATATGCTAATAACAAAAAACTTTTATGTTGCACAGAATAAATAAAGACAGTTACTAATATAACGAACACTCGAAGCAAGCTACAAAATATATTCAGGTATGAAAATGCAAAAAATAATTACGGCCTTCGAAACAATAGCATGATTTTAACGAAACTGTTCAGCCAGTTAGATCCTGAGATGTATAATGTAAAAAATATTGGAAAAGTGAAAAAATCTTCTAATAGAAAAAATAATCAACGAAAAAATAATTTGGAGCACAAAAAAAAGGTAAAGGATATACAGTCGGACCTGTATTTAACGAACCTCCATTTTGCGAATTTCTCTATTTTGCGAACTTTTCTTTGGAACCAAGAACATTTTGCTAATTTCTTCGTAAAAATAACCTCCAAATAGCGAAGTGCATTTTCTATTTAACGAACTTTTTCGTGGTATCTATTTTTTTTTCTCCTTGAAATGTTTTTATTATTAATATTCCCTTAGAGGAAATGAAAAAAATGTGGATACAGCTGAGGGAAAAAGAAGAAATTAACAATGATGTGCTGATTGATGTATATCTTTCACTTGATTTTGAAGTTGAGACCTCGGAAACACTAACTGAATCGGATATTTTGGACAGTGTGAAAAATAAAAACAATACAACTATGAATTGCGATGAAGATGGAGATGATCAAAATGGAAATAAAAGAATAAAAACCTTCGTATGATGAAATGCTAAAATCATTTGAAACAATCCGATGCGGATTACAATTTGAAGAAAATACTGAAGGGGTTTTTAGTGCATTGCAAAGATACGAGACGTACTATGAGCGAAAACACTTTTTCAAAAAAAAAAAAAAAAAAAACTCAGACAAAATTAACAGACTTTATTAGTAAAATTTAAGTATGCATGTGGTAATGTAAGCTTTATGTCATTAAAATTATTACTTTTTTTAATAATAGGCCTACTTATTATTTATGCATTTTAAATCTGTTTTATGTAGTTTAAAGTAATTTTAAAAGGTGAATCTCTATTTAACGAATTTTCCATATAACGAACTTTTTTTCGGGATTTAGCGACTTCGTTAAATAGAGGTCCGACTGTATATCTTTATATCTTGTTTTATTTTATATCTTGTTCACGTTGCTCTTGTTATTTTTTTCTGCAATATTTTTAACACTGTAATTATGTACTCTTTATTAAGTAACAACCATACTTAACTATTCTCAGCACCTACACCACAGGTACATGAGTACATCTAGTAGGACTGTGATGTTTAAATTTGCAAAATAAAATAAAAATAAAACGAAATGAAATGAAATAAATAAAAAACAGTGACTCTACATGTGTGTTTGTGTATGGGTAGTCCATGTGACATCCACCCCCTCCAATAAGTTTTGAACCGTTGAATGAATTTTCTCGAAACTTAGTATTCATATTTAAGAACTACAGGCAATCAGTCTTTTATATTTTAAATTTTTTCGTGTGGACCCTTGTCATGAAATTAGTGCGAAAAGGTGACAAAAAAAAATCCCATTGGAAACAGATGAGAACTGAAGCAACAGATTTCTATCAATATCTTACACAAATTATATCAGTCTTAACAATCCTATTAATGTCTGCACGAGCGGTAATATGATTAAACTTAATTAAATTCAATAATAAAAACGAAAAGTCTTCGGTTTCTTTTTAGTTATAACATCTGCTGATTATAAAAAGTAGCCATTTTTTTTTTAATTTCTAAAAAAAAATTAATTAAACTCATCTTACTTACTTAAGTTGCTTGAATCCAACTTAAGTAAGTAAAGTGAATTTAATTAACTTTTCAAAAGTTTTTACTTAGTATCATTGAATTATTTGAAATAATTAAAAAAAAAATCCAAGATTTAAGATTACAAAGTAAATTTCAAGTTTTTTCAGGAACTTCTTTTAATATTTATTCCGTCCAAAGTTTAAAAATATTGGCTAAAACTGTTTCTTATCCAATGTTTATTTAAGGTTTGTTGTATTACATTTTATATAAGATTGTGAAATTAATAGATTTAAGTGCTGTTAATATAAAATGCTTCAACGACATTTTTTTGATTGAGAATTCAGGTACAGTCAGAACAGTGACTTCTTGCAATATTATTTGTAATATTGTAAAGGATTTCCCTTTTATTTTTAGGAAATAGTAAATCTACAATTATCTTTAATTACTTTAATTTATAGCTCTCATTATCTCCTTCGGATTTCAGTAATTATAGTCCGCTTCAAAAGTAATTTCATGAAGCCTTTCGATACAGGAATAGATTAATAATGGAAGTGACGTAAATGGAATATCCTCTAAGTTCAGCATAGAGAACCAGTGTACTAGAGTATGTTGTCTTTTATCTATATCCTTCCATATCGGTTCTTAGAAATGCCAAGTCTTCTAAGTTTTAAATATATTTTTAGCGATCCATTTGGGAGCTATTGAGTTCGACCTGTCCATTCGTGTCTCTGTCCACTACTAACAACTCCCGAACGGAAGGTCGGATAGACAAACGAATTTCACCATCGTGTTCAGAGACCCAAACACTGTAGGCATGAGGTATTTTCAGGGGCTAATGCGCCTCCCCCCCCCCCCCTAATTTCGAGATATTTGGCATTATGTCATGATAAAAACTCCCGAAAAACTCCCTAAAAACTCCCGAACAAATGGGCTTCACAATCGTGTTCCGAAGCACAAACACCGTAGTAATTTGGCGTTTCCAGGGCCAACGCCCCCCCCCCCTCCCCATGTTTGAGATAAGTCTATGTGGCATTATTTTCATTGGATTTCCGCTATTAGCTCAAATGTTAGAAATGCACCCATTTCACTTCAGTTATATATGACAGCTTGGACTCATACTGAAGGTTGTGCATTCGAATACAACACAAGTATTCCTCCGTTCGGGCACCTGTACGTGATTAGCATAACTACTCACAAAGGGCTCCTATTTATTTAGGTTAGTCTTCGTGGGTCCTGATAACTAATGCACATACTTATCGTGCATGGAGACATAGGAAAGATGGAGCGTGGTAGTTCAGCAACTCTGCTTGTTGAATAATGAATTCGATCAGTTTAGGAGCTTATAGGATTTGAAGCATTTTATATTTCCTGTTAGTTTACAGCCTTGTAATGCAGACGAAGTCCGGATTTTTCCTTGGTTACTCTTCTTACGGGCCCTAGGGTTTACCCAGCTCTCTGTAAAATAGGGAGAGTTTCTTTCCAAGGCTGGTGAGCATTGGACTGATCACCTAATCCCAACTACTGTAGCTCCGATGGCCATGAAGGTTTATTTGAGAAATACCTACAATAGTCTTTGGTTATCCCTGACTTCGAAAAGAATTTTTTTTTCGACATTCATAATGTCCCGTGACACTCGTGATGACGAAAGGAAGCACGAATTCTGAATTTTTTTCTTCTCCTTTTGGAGTCATCTGTTTCTTCAAAATGTTGAAGTAATTCCCACCGTGATTATCACCAGAGTTGTCAATTTGACCTTGGACAAGAGTTTTTGTTTTGGCCAAATATTTTTGAATGAGTGTTATTTATTTAAATAAGAAAAATGCTATCATTCATATGCATTTATGGAAACTGACGAGTTTTATTTTCCTGTATTGTAAAAACATGTGTGATAGTATTGAAATTCAAATAAAAAACCAACGTACAAATTATAAGAGTAAAAAACGTTTATCATATTAAAATACTACATGTTTCGTCCAGTCTTAGCTGGACTTTTACAAATGAATAACTCAAGGCATGCAAGGGTTTGAATACAGAAAATTGAATGAGGAAGCCAAGGGATGATGGTCGTCAGGTGTCAGGAACTGGAGCGCCAACTAGTAGCGGATGTCGTAACTTCAGAAAAATGAACATGAGAACAGCTGCGTTTTCAGGCTTACTTCCTGTATCGTCGGCAACAACAGGATCTCTTTTCGATGCATTAAAGACTAAAATGATTGAATATGATTTCAATGGCATTTCAATGCTGCTTCAATGGTCGGACTTTGTGAAGACATGAATAAAGGAATTTAGCACCAACTATATTCAAATTCAGTGTGCTTGTCAAACTTAGTTTCATGTTTTTCAATATTTTGTAGATAATTTCTATATTAATTAGGGTTTTATTTTTACTGGGTATTTATTGTTTTAAAGTAGACTCCCGATTATCCGCGGACCTCTCCGGTTTCCATTTTTTTTTTTTACTGTACAATAAATTACGGACTTAAAAAAATTTTAAAACTAGAATAAGGTAAACAATAAAAGAGGCAGATTTAGCGACGTCCAAGTAAGGGTTTTCGTGTTTCGACACGGAAAAACAAAGACAATTAACCGATTTTTTTTTTGTTAAAAAGTAAGAAATTAAAGTAAATTAAAATAAAGTAATTGTTTATAATGAATGTATTGTTTATGTAATGAATGTAATGTAAATTAAACATGTTAAAAGCATTTTTGTGTTGATTTTCGTCCTTTTTCGGCCTATTTCGGATTATCCGCGGAATTCGTTTATCCGCGACTGCCGCGCCACCCAACTCCGCGGATAATCGGGAGTCTACTGTATTTTAATTTTTTGGAGATGCAATATTGTTTTTCACCATTAATTCTGTGAATCAATATTAATTCACTCAATACCTCCGTATTGAGGCCGTTCTGAAATGTCACTTGGTCTCAACCATTATTATTTGATAATAGCATAATATATAACATTCAAGTTAATTATCTCTAACTAGATATTAAGGGATGCAAGTAATTCAGTAAATTTTTTCTTTATATTCAAAATGATGTTACAAATTGATATGTTTACATATAAAACATCATTAAATATATGTTTTGAAATTCAGTTTTAAAACATCTCTTTCATTATTTTTACTTCCTCCATAGTATAAAAATAGGAAATACTAATCATGCAACAGACATCTAAATATACATTTTTTTCTAATATATCTAATCATTTTATAACTTTTTATAACTTATAAACAAAATAGGACCTTAATCGCACTAAATATCCATGGTCCAATTTTAATGAAACAAAATTCAACTTTTTTTACTCTTGTCTGTATATTTCTGAGTGTGTATGTCTGTAGAGGTCTTTTTATTGAGAATTTTGTGGATGCGATAACTAGAAAAATAATTAATCGTTCTACACCAAACTTCATATTTTAGAGTTTAGTGTTATTATTTAGATCTGAAAAGATTTTGGAATAGATCAGTTCATAATAAGGATCATTTTACTTAAGGGCGGAAGCACTGAATAACTTAAATTTTATTATCAAAACAAATTTTATAAAAAAAATTAATAAAAGAAGAAGACGGCGCTATTCCTTACCTTGATATCTATTTGAAGCGCTCTGATGGACAGTTCTTCACTTCCGTCTATCGCAAGCCCACTTTTGCAGGGATTACCCTAAATATTAATTCACAAGTGCCCTTTTCTTTTAAAATCAACGTGATAACCATGCTCGTACAAAGAAGCTTTAAATTGTCCAAAACTCTTCGATCAGGAGCTAACAAAGGTTAGGCGGATATTGGTTGATAATGATTACCCAACGACTTTATTTTTAAACATTTTATAAACCCCATCAGTCGTTATTACAATAATCTAACTACCTCCAAGCATGTTGCAGCACAAAGAACATTTCTCTCAACTACATATCATCCACATGCATTCCCGCAATTATGCAAAATTTGCAAACCTTACAACATTTGCATCATATCCACAACTAGGTGTGTAATGGTCGATTGTTTATCGAACCATTTTTTTGGTTGAGTATTAAATCACCGAGGAGATGTGGGTGGATTTAATTTGGTTAATGTTGAATTGGAGTATAGTCTATTGATGAATAAGTTGATTTTGTTATAGAGTGTATTTGGGATTAATCTGGTACTTTGTTAAGTTGTGATTTATGGTGCTGTGGGATTGTGGAAAAGCGAATCAGTCGAGACCAAGTGTTTATATATAGGTTTTGAGAGTGTTGTGTTTAATGAGAATTATTGTGTGAATTACGAATCCAAGACTTAAATGTTAAAAGTACGATTTTTTTTTAAATTGGGATAATTTTTTGATGAGAGTTGTGACTGTTAATTATTGGATTGGGGGAAGGTAAAAAGATTTGGAAATTAGTGAATATATGTATGTTGGGAGGTTATAATAAAAATCATATGGAATTTTTATTGAGCTGGATTATTTATTTTTGTGTTGTTGTCTTTGTGACTTATTTTAGGGATGGAGCCCAGATCATGATTAAGTCTGTTAAAGGTTCAGTTTTTTGTTGCTGTTTTTTTGTTTAGGCTTTGAGAATGCTGTGGAATATGGCTGTGAGATATGGGAAATTGTTGAGAATTGATTTGAGTGTTGGCCAGGGAAAGGGGCCTGAAGCAGTAAGGTTTTGTACCGAGTGATATTAGTTTAATTGAGATATGGGAAATTATTGAGGATTGATTTGAGTGTTGGCCTGGGAAAGGGGCCTGAAGGATTAAGGTTTTGTACTGAGGAATATGGTTTAATTGAGATAATGGGAATTGTTGAGAATTGATTTGAGTGTTGGCCAGGGAAAGGGGCCTGAGGGATTAAGGTTTTGTACCAAGTGATATTGTTTTATTTGAGATAAGGGAATTAGTGAGGAACTGATTTTGAGTTATATACAGTATGTTTTGTTGAAACCGGGGAATTTTGAGGTTTGTTTGGCGTGTAAGCCTAGGAATAAGGCCTGATATGTGATGGACGTCCTAGCTGCGATTTGAGGTGACCGTGTGAGTTATGGATTTTGGTCACGAGGGCATATGTTGATGAGACTGCCCGTGTGGGGACTAGTGGTCCGAGTTTGGTTGCTCTGGTTTTGAGTGAAAGGGAAAGAGGAGAAGGATGGCTTCTCGTGTTGCCGGGCGTTGTGTTTTGGCCCGATGAGGCGGACCGATGGAAGATGAGTTTTGTGGAGGAAGAGTGTCCTCTTGGTAGAGTTCCTTCCATGGCCGTTGTTTGTAAGCAGTTCGTTTTGGTCCCGAACGACTGCGTTTGTGAATTTAGGATAGGGTAGGGTAGGCTCATGGATTTTGCGAGTAACCCCCCTAAGAGAGAGTATCGCCCGATTTCAGTGAGGAAATTGAGGGCAGTGTTTCATTACGGAAAGTGCAGGATTTTGGGATGGTTCCTCGGATATTAAGCCATAAAGTTATTGAGATTTAGAAGATCATATTTAATTTCTCAGCCTGTTTTGACACTAATGGTGGTGTTGTTTTTGTTTTTTTTCTTTGTTTTGTTTGTTTGTTGTGGGAATGAACCATTTGACAGATGGAAAATCATGATTTGGAGCTACTGCACAGCTCGAACGGGCGTTTCTCGAACGAATTAATGTGTTGATGTGTTGGATGAAATTTTTAGTCAAATGAATTGGGTCGATTGTTGTTAGAAATTTGATGGGTGTGTAATCATATGTATGGTTTTTGATAAGTTTTGTTCGACATTGGTATACTTTTTTTTGTGTATGTATAGGCAGAGGTGTTATGGCTGACATGAGGGTCGGAAGGTGTATGGCGAGAATTAATTACAGTATGGGCGTGTTACGATTTTTGATTTAAGAGGATAAAGTAATGTTAATTTTATAGTGTATTTACGTTTTTCATGAAGTGTTTTGATATTTGTGTGTAAAATATGGGGTGAAATTTTTTGTTTTGAGAAGTGATGTGCGTGGGCAATGACATTTGCATAATTGTGGAAGGGAGAGCTATTAAGATTGTATGTTGATTTAGTATGGTATTATCATATCGGGGGTGTTATTGTTGACTTGTGGGTTGGAAGGTATAAGGGCCTGAATTAATCACCATATGTCTATTATGGATGTTGATTTAAGAAGATATAGTGACTTTTGATCGTACAATGGATGTATAGTGTGTTTTGATAATAATGTGATTTAATAATATGTGTGTAAAATGTGGTGTGTATTTTCAGTAGTATATATATGTAATTTTCTTTGTTTGTTTTTGGTGGTATATATTTGTATTTGGTGCAGGGTTTATCATTAATCAGGGACGATTAATAATTAAAGTGGGAGGGAGTTGTAATGGTCGATTGTTTATCGAACCATTTTTTTTGATTTTTTTTTTTTATAATGGTGGTGGTTGTAATATTATATTTCTTATTGTAAAGAGAGTGGGGCTGGTTATGAAAGAATAGGTTGTAATAGTGTTTTTCCTTTCTTTGCAATTGTAAAGAGAGTCGATTGAAATTTGATAAAATATTATATTTTGGGATTAATAGTTGTGTTTGATCGGAGTTCTTTGTCAAACCTGTAGGAAATTTCCATTCAGTAGTTCTTTGTCAAACCTGTGGAAAGTTTCCATTCCGTTCAAGAAATTGGGACATTTTTTATTTTTTTTTTGCTTAGCTTGTAGACAAAAGGACAAAGAAAGTCCTTGTTCTAGTTGATCTTATTGCATGGATGGGGGTGGCGAATGTATATAAGGGACCGATAAACAGGTCAGAGAGAGTTGTTGTTGGGGTAGTTGTTGAGGTTGTAAATTGCGGGGAGATCCAGGGAGCCGATTCGGTGATCGGAGAGGACACCGCATTAGAGATGCTGTAGCGAAAAGATGTTATCCCTTGAAAGTGGCCTGGGACCGCCAGAAGAGCAAGATGCTAAAATTTCGGAGGTCAGTCACTCGATTGGAGGAAAGAGAGCAGTGCGCCGGTATGATGAATTAAAGACTAAGCGAAAATCAGACAAGCCGTGGTGGTGACCGACGGGTGGCGAGTTCATATTAGCCGTTGTGGGCAGGAGATAGACGGGGAACCGAAGATGTGTGCGCTGCTGGTAGCAGCTAAAGAGCGGATTGCAGTGAGTTGAAGAGAGGATCGAGTAAGGTGTGTTTGCCGTCGACGGGCTGCGTATAGAGCCCCGAAAAGAAGGTTATGCTTAGAAGGAGAACCGTGAATTAGAACTGTCTGTTAGTCTGATAGGAACCCCCTGTGCTGAGTGCGCTTAGGAAGCGGTAAAGTCGACGTGAATTAGAACTAACTGTTGGTCTCTGTACTGTGTGAAACAGATGAAATTCTAAAGGCTGTGTGCATTTAAGGGAGTAGCTCCAGGTCTACGGGCGGGTAAACTATCTGTTGGTATGTGTAACTGTGTGTAGCAGAGAGAAATCCTAAGTGTTGAGTGAAAAGTCAGATTTATAGAATCCCTCCAGTGAAAGAGCCAAGAAGCAGATGAGGGAGGATTGAGGAGCAGCAGCGGTCCTGAAAGAGTATAATGATAAGTGTATATTTTCTTTTCTTTCCATTAAAATCGGTCCACTCTCTATAGGGTTACTTTAATGTATTTTTTTTTATTGTTTAAGTATGTAACTTTGAATGTTTCGTATGGGTTTTTCTTTTGTTTAATAGAACCGTTTTGGGAATTAAAATCCAGGTGTTAAATAAATGGAGAATGGGGTTATGAAAGTTTATTCTAGCTCTAAGGCAACAGCTAATTTCCTGGAGCAAGTCGCCTAAAGCTGTGGGAGGTAGAGTAAATATCTTGTAAATTACATTTTTTTTATTGTACTATTGTTAAAATGGTTGGTTAAATAAATTTATATTAGTTATGTTTAAACCGAAAGTATTCAAGTTGTCACTTTTGTTTTGAAGATACTAACAATTAAATTTTTTTAATTTTTTTTTGATCCTGCAATACAATTTGAGCTACTCTAACGAGCCCCTAGACCAGGTATTGCAATGCCCCAAGTTTAGGTGACGTGTACGTTTTTCCTTCCGTTAAAGGGATTAAGTTAAGATGAAGGGAAAGGGGAAGAAAGGTCAAAGGAAGACATAGGGAGACCTAATTAAGTAACGAAAGGGTTACGTCAGATTTGGTTGCTTGAGATTTTTTTGTGTTTTCACATTATTTTATTTTTGGAAGGAAGGCGTTACATTACAGGTGCAAAATTGCGGCGAACTTCAAAACAACATCGAAATACAACCCTTCCAACGTTGCTGTGGTGACGCACTCCGATGCCTGCATTATAACTGCCCCTACGTAGGGGAGACCCGCAGGTCGATCACCGATTGGGTAGCGGAGCACAGGAGAGCTTACGCCACCAGAAATGAAAATTACCTCACTTACAGTTCCAGTTCGCACGGCATTGACTTCTCAGATGTGACTATTTTGGCAAGATCGCAGACGGACTTTCTTAGAAAATATATGGAAACTTATTTCATTATAAGAACTCCTAGACTTATAATGTTTCCTTATCTGTCCCATCCATCTTGATCAAAAAGAAAAAAGAAAGAAGAAATAAGAAGATCCTGAAGTCCCCTTCACATGGCCCCACAGAGGGGGGTTAGTTGGTCAGCACCGGGGCCCGGCCACCAAAGGGGCCCGGGCTTGTCGATTTGGAGATTCCCTTTTTTTTTTATTTTGTTCATAACATGTGGGGAGCGGGGAAAGGCCCGGTATTGCATTTGGTACCTGGGCCCGGATTTCCATGTGGGGGGCCTGATTACAATGATCGGTGGATTGGCAGAGGTGCCCCTAATAATTGGCCTGCTAGATCGCCTGATTTGACATCGCCGATTTCTTTCTGTTGGGTTATCTAAAAGATAAGGTTATCAATAAATGCCAACAGACCGTGAAAAACATGAGAAACGCCTGTGCTGAAATTCCCGCAGATATGCTTCTGTCCTGTGTACAGTCATTTGAAGACAGGATCAATAAGTGTATTGAAGTTGAAGGTCGTATTTTTGAACACTTACTGTAATTGGACAAAACACTCCGATATGTGAGACAAGAAAAAGAAGAGACACAACGGAATACATTACAAGTTAAGAAATAATTGCCTCTCCCACTCTCGCAGCGTGGGGGTGGGGGGGGTTAATTCAAGTGTCATTGGATAGCATTTTGATAAATATCACATACGTCTACATTTTTATTTCTCTGATTTCATATGATTTTTTATTTCTTGAGTTATTCCCAATTTTCAACGATGGTTTACCCATTTTGTTTGTTGTCGATTACTGCGAGCAACCCCGACGTACAGTACATCAAAGCAATGTGATATTTTCTGGAGAATCCGACTAAAAAATGGGTTTTCCTATTTACGTTTTTCTTCCCCACCCCTCACCTCATTTGGGGTGGGGGTGGGGGGTATCATTGGATGTCCTCCTCCGAGACGAACAAATTTTAATTATAAAGTTTTTTGATCCGATTAGTAGTTTTCGGGTTATTTCAATGTCTTCAGATAAATTGAACACCCTGTATAGTAAAATAACTTTAAATTTAATCTATTTTCAAACAAAAGTGAATCTAAGAAAAGCAGCAGAGGAAATCTTATGAATCAATTTTAATAACTTTTGAACATTTGAATGCATCTTCTTCAAACTGGAAAATTATAATTAAACTTCTCGACTTTTCTCGTATGGAACATTGTGAAGCAAGTTATTAATTAGGAAGACAAAAATCACCACAGGAACCTTTTCACATTAATTTCCCTTGATAGAACAATGGAAACCTCTGTTCTTGCTTTTAAATTAGAAGATGTTTCCACATTATTAAAATTAGTTTAACTCATGTGAGCAAAATTAAAGGGCCCATTTTACATGTCTGCGACCTTAAAGACTGTTTTCTGTCAATGATGTACATGCTCCAATATTTGCTGGAGCATTCGGATGATGATGGGGTCGGATGGTCAGTCCGCTGCCATCCGGTCTTTAATCCAGTTCCCGTTTTATAAAGGCCTCGATAAAAACCCATTTGGAGGAGAATATACCAGAGACATTGTGATAAAATGACAAGCAATGTTTTATCAACTTTCAAAAATTTATATAAACTAATAATTGATTCGTATACTTAAACGTACCAGTCTTGTGATACTGAATTTGGCCGCG
>JAFIDM010001028.1:63773650-63785729 GCA_023159025.1 Thereuonema tuberculata
CATTTTTTTGTTTAACGATACATAAATCACTGAATATCTGAAATTCGTCTTCTTATGCCATTAAATGAAATGCCTCTATGTTTAGTGTCTTGATGAAGTAGAATTGACCTTTTATGAATAGAATGAGATCTAAACAAATGCAACTGTAAATCACGTAAAAACAATTTCATTTCATGTAATTTTCAATAAATTTCAGTTAAATTTCTAACTAGTAAGACATCATTTTTTGGAATGTCACAGCATTTGTCGCCATCTTTGTATTTCCCATTTTTCTTTGTTACTTTGTGTGTCCTTGTGAACCTTTACAACTGTTATAACTCACCATAAAAACGCCATAAATGCGAGGGAGGAAGATTTGTCTATGGCCAAAGTCAAGGAGTTCTCGAAAATACTGTTTGGTTGATAGTTTCCGAGAATACTGTAAAGACATCTATGTAAACATTGAAAGAAAAGATAACGACACTGACTGGTAATAAAACCTGTCTCCGCACAAGACAACGAAATATTTTCTTTTCTGCTGTTTTGTTGTTACAGGAGATTCGGATTACTCTAAACTTCAGTTGCAGGAAGCTTTTGTGTTGTCAAAGTCTCGCAATAGCTTTTTGTTGATATTTATGTTTATGGTTGGTAAGTTTCATTCGACGATCAATAACTTATGCTAGAAAAATCCAACTAAATGTTAGTCATTGTCGTTATTATATGAATTTTCGAAAACAATAACACTTTTTTTCTTTAGCTTAGAATTACAAACAAAAAAGTTATTAAAAACCCCCGGTTCCTTTTGATTTTTGATTTTTCTGTGAAAGCCACAAAAATAAAAATTCTACTTTTTAACGTCTAAATTACGGTATCTGCTAAATATAGATAATAGAAATATTCTTAATCAAATCATTTTACGTGATCTGAAAAATGCTTAAAAACCGAGAAATCAAAGGCAGCACCTGAATAAATTGAAATTGCCTCTCTGGTTCTTTTATCGGGGAAGACGAGTTGGGCTGAAGAGTCTGATGAAGGACGAAACGGCCGTTCCCAACTTCTTTTCTATAATCGAACAAGAGAGGCGATTTCAATTTATTCAGGTGCTGCCTTTGATTTCTCGCTTTTTAGAAATATTATTGTTTTTGAAAGAAAAACAAAGTTAAATTCGCATTGCTTACATAATTTTATTAAATCTGATCATATCTTACATCAAAGCGTCCGTAAATTAGTGGATTACTAAAATGTTTAATATGAATTGTTAGATATCACTGTATCGATTCTAATATTTTTCTATAGAAATGTTTATCGCCTTCTCACGCTTCTTTATTTCTTTACAAATACCTCAGAAAGTATTTCGAATATATAAATTACAGTCTCTTGCAGAGCCATCCTTAGGCCCCCTTTGCACTTGCATATATTTATCCACGAAGTCGTAAAATCTTCCCCTCTTCTTCCCCTCTTCTTGCCCTTTTATTGCTGCCTTAAGCAATGTAATAATTGTTCCCATTGTGATGACCCCTCGTTGCAGTAGAAAAAATATAGATTTCGCTGTATATGTACCCGTTGGTTTCAGACCTCGGGCGAATTGAGGGTTCTCTAATGAACCCTTCTCTGCGGAGGGGAGACTTCGTTTATGACTTCGTTGAAGAATATATGCAAGTGCGTTCTTATTAGGGAGCGAGCGCACGTTAGAATTTTCAGTTCCAAAACCGCAGAATCGCAATAAAAGTCGTAAAACAATTTAAGGGGAAAAACTGGAGGGGAGACTTTCATGACTCGTGCCGGCCATAATGTGGCATTATCCTTCAGTATGCCTGGGGTGCTTCAGTTCGACTTGGGATATCGGACATTGCCTGATTAGAGTTCATACCGTTTTGTTTTTCTTGGGGGACCGGGGGCGGGGCTCTTGTCCGATCTCTGCACCTTTTGGGACACCTCACTAAGTAAATAAATAAATAAATAAATAAATAAATATATAAATAAAACAGAAGAATTTTGAAGGAAAAAATGCATTTGTCAAAAAAATTCGACAAAAAATTTTGTCAAAATTGATTGAAAAACAATGGAAAATGAAAAAAAAAATTGTTTTTTTCGAAAACTTGAAATCAGAGCACACTCGAGGGGTCTTCCGTCTTTACAGACTACCCCTGGCACTTTGCTTTCCCCCTTTTGTTGTGTGTCGTTTCACTGTTTTTTTAATTACTTTATAGCACTGGGGACCGTCTCTAGTCTGTTCTCCCTTGGATTGCCCCACCCCTTTCCCATAAACTAATTAAAGAAACAATGTAGGGACATGATCATGAGGGTGGTGATTGAAGGGGGAAGAAAGGGCCAGGAGGTAGTCTGTAAAGACCACGGAGACTGTCCGACTGCTACATAAAGGCCGTTTTACATGTACCATTTCAACAGGCCATAATGCAGGCCATGTCAGGGTAGATGGCCAGTGAAAAGCAAGCTTTTTTTTTCTTGTTTTACACGTACAATATCGCCTTCCATCACACGGAAAATTTACACTTCTCAATTGTCATCATACGTACGTTTTATTTACGAATAAAATAGCTTTGATTTATATAAAAATCATTTATTCAATGCATCGAATAGGTGAAAGAATGTTTTTAATTGAATAAAATAGGAAATATTTATTTGTTTTTCATCGTTTTGTATTTCTTTGTTTTTCAGTTTCGATAGTTCTCGTTAAATCTCGACCATCCTACGATATGTTTTCGAGATTCCAATCGCTCGCCGATTCAAATTTTCAGGCTGAAATTCTGTAATGATTTTAATTACTAATGTAACGTTTTCTGAAAGCATCCACGAAAACATACGGAAAAGATGACCTCCGTAAGTGTATATCGTTTTTGTAATCGGTAATTTCGAATAAATAGATACAAATCGATTGGACTTCAAGTTCTACAATTCGTCACTAGGAGCGCTAGTGTCAGATGGTGCCATCGACATTGCTCGCCATCTCTTCGAAAATAGAAAAGGGTCTGTACGTGGCAATGTGATCGGCATCGCTCAAGGCGAGCTGATGGCGACCTTTATGGCGAGCTTATGGCCTGCGAAATGGCAGGGGAGACCAGGGCAGAGCGGTCCACTTTTTTTTGTGGAATTTTTTTCTTTTTTTTGTTAAGAGATTTTCCATTGCATTTATTTTTGTCAGAATCGGGAACTATTCAAGAATGTAAATACTTGATTTCATTTTATTATAATCATAAATAAAATTGGTATTAATTCGCAAAGCAAAAATGGTAGAGTGGTCCGGGTAAGAATAACAACATTTAAAGTAAGTTTTTTATTGAATATAAAATAACATGCCATTTAGGATATCATGAAATAAAGTTTAACTGAACATAGACTACCTAAGGTATTACATATTCAAGTGAAAATTTAAAATAATCATTATGCAGTTGAAAGTCGTAAATGAATAACATCAAATAGGTTTACATTGAATTAATTAATCACTTTCACTAGAGAAATCTTCTTTGCAGTTGAGGCCTTCGTAAAATAAACCCCGAATATCATTGGCTACGCAGGAACTATGGGCCCATCTCTTACACTGCGTTCATTGAATCCACTCCTGCCATGGTTTGCTTTTTTTAAAGTTCTTCAAACAGGAGAGCCACACAGCGTCTTCATCATCTTCATCATCACTAATCATCTGTAATTGTTTCCTCTTTATCCCTTTGCCTTTGCTTCTATTTGTTTTTTTTTGTTTATGATGCTTTTAGAGACTGTTGGCCGAGTCATGTTTTTCGTTGCTACTCTTTCTTTTCTTTCTTTAGATTTTCGTTGCTCTTCTAGCAGAGCTTTTTTTACTGGCGTATCCGTCAGTATTGCCGTTGACCTTTTTTTGTTCTCTATTAAGATTATTAAGATTATATTGTTACTTATGCCATTTTTTAAAGCTTTCTAATTTAACAAAGTGTTTATAGAATTTATATTTAATTTAGAGTTTCACTTACTGAAAAATGTGTTAGTTCACTTTGGGATGTAATTGTGTGTGCTTTAGAATACACTCCCTCTCCTGAAATGTTTAGACTGATTGGGTGTACTTTTTGCCCGTGTGTTTCAGATTCATCAACTGATCTGATTTTTCCCGCCAGAGTATACTTAACTTTTCTTCTTTTTATTCCCATGGGAAAACGAAACAGATAAAACCACGTGATCACTCAATCAATGCACAACTGTTTTTTCGAAGTTTTTCTTTTTCTTTCGCACATATTGTTTTCTAAATAAGCTCAAACCATTAAAATAATATTTAACCATGAAATATCACAATAATAATATACAAGACTTTACCAAATACAAAAATTCAAATACCTAATTACAACAATACAATTATTAAAAATCAAAATATATTCCCTCAGAGACCAAGAGTTTAATCGTGTCATGTTGCCAATTCCACAACGTGACAATTTCCATAGTTTTTAATTAGAATTTAATAACAGTTAAATGTGTAAATTGACTATTTTCGAAGATTAAGATGCCTTCGCACGAAGTCTTCCCCTATTACGTTACTTGCTGAGAGGAATTACTAAAGGGATAATATCCTTTAATAATATAGGCTACACACAATATATAATAGCCTATGTAAAAAAATATACAAAAAAATGTAATATGTAATAATATAATACAATATAATATAATAGGCCTAATCTATATTACTAAAATCTTTTATTTCTCTGTCTGTCTGTCTGTCTGTGTGTCTGTCCGGCGCAATTTTCTGAGAGAATGGAAAATAGAAATAATTTTTACAATGAAGCATCCGCGACAGGAATCGAACCTGCAACCTTCTGATCCGAAGTCATATGCCATATCCATTAGGCCATAGGGACTACAACTCTCTTTATATGGTTTTTTGACTTATATCTCCTTTCCTTTCCCCCATCAATAAGGAATATATTCAATCTTTTTTTTTAAATCTCAAGATTGTTTATTTATTTCACATCAGTCAGTTTATTTGTAATTCGAAACTGACAATTAGAACGATAATTGCCGAAACGTTGCAATATTTTAAATATTCTTACTTAACCAAATCCTATGTGATATTGAAAAATATGTGGGTTTACACGCCAGATGTTGGAGTAAAGAAAACAGAGTCAAGAAAGAGAGAAGCACTTTTTTTGAGGTGGAATACCGAAAAAATCACTATTTGCAACTCAAAAACCATCAATAAATGTAACTCAAACGTCACTGAAAAGGGACAATCCTTATATATTATTTCTCAAAGCTGTTTTTCTGTCGGAACGCCGTATTTCCGTTAATACTTCATCAAATTCAATGATTGAGACACCATTTTGAAGATTACATTCCCCGCTAATGACGAAAAATAAACAAATTGTTTAAAATTAACGTTTATTTAAAAAAACTGTATTTTAAAAAACTTTTTATAAAAATGTAGACACGCTTTAACAGAAGCGACTTCTTTACGAAAACGAAACCTTCTAGCGTCGTAACCTTCAAATATATTCTTTTTTAAAATAAAAATGCTCTTTAAAATGATATATTATCGTTTATTTAATAAGAACAGATAAAAAAACAAACAAAGATTTATATTTTAATAAAATTAAAGGAATTATTACAATAACAAACCTAAAAATTTGTCAACTTCTCATATATTATTTATCAAGGATGTTTTTTTTTTTATTTCCCTTAATACTTCATCAAATCAATGATTGACATATAATTTTGAAGATTATGTCCACCGCTAATGACAAAAAATAAACAAATTGTTTAAAATTAATGTTTTCGTTAAAAAATGTTATTTTAAAAACCTTTTTTAAAAACCTTTAGTTGTAGAAGGCACACTATGTTTGACAGCTTTTGGAGTTGCTTATTATTTCTCAAAGGTGTGTTTTTTTTTTTTTGGTCGGTGCGCTCATGATTGAGACGTCATTTTGAAGGTTACGTTCACTTAAATCAACGTTTCTCCTCGCAAGTAAGCACCATATATTATTATTTATCTATTGTTTTGTATTATTTATTTATTTTTTTATTACTTGATTTTTCATTACTTTACAGCGTTTGCAACGTTACGTTATACTTCTCTTAACCTTAATAACATTGATCTGCATGACAAGCAAAGGTAAAACAAACATTTATTGCCGAGAATTTTCTTATCCTTATATATTATTTCTCAAAGGTGTTTTGTTGTCGGTACGGCATATTTCCCTTAAGACTTCATCAAAATCAATGATTGAGACATCATTTTGAAGATTACGTTCCCCGCTAATGACGAAAAATAAACAAATTGTTTAAAATTAATGTTTTCGTTAAAAAACTTTATTTTAGAAACTTTTTTATAAAAATGTAGACATGCTTTAACAGAAGTGACTTATTTTTCGAAAGCGAAAGAAAATTTCAAATAATGCTGTAGCGTCGTAACTTCTAATACATCCTTTTTGGAATAAAAATGCACTTTAAAAATATATTTCATCGTTTATTTAATAAGAACAGATAAAAAAACAAACAAAGATTTATGTTTTAATGAAAATAAACGACTTATTACAATAAAAAACATAACAATTTGTCAACTTCTCATATATTATTTCTCAAAGGTGGTTTTTTTTTTTTTTTTTTTTTTTTTATCTCTCTTAATACTTTATCAAAATCAATGATTGAGATATTTTGAAGATTACGTTCACCGCTAATGACGAAAAATAAACAAACTGTTTAAAATATTTGTTTTCGTTAAAAAACGGGTCAACCTTTTTATAAAAATTTAAAAGGCGCCATCTATTGACAATGGGTTTAAATAACATGCACGACAGCTGTTGGATTTGTTTATTATTTCTCAAAAGTGGTTTTTTGGTGCGAATTATTCGCACGGGTCAACTAGTAAATATATAATATAGAAAAAAAATTGAATGTATAGTGCCTAAATATTTTATTATAAAAACAGCGGGGCAGAGTGGACCACTGGTCCAATGTGCCCCGTATCGTTCGGTCCACTCTGCCCCGTATCGTTCGTCCACTCTGCCCCGTCGCCTTTTTGGAGTTTCCTTCAGTTGTAACTATCGACTACTTTAAGCATTCAATTCATACTACAGCTTAAAATGATCTTTAGATTACCACCTTCAATATGAATATTACGGTTATGTTACTCAATGCATCGCTGAAGGGCAATATTAAAGTAAAAACAACACTAAACATTTACTTACCTAGACAAAAAAAAAACAATCGATCACCTCACTGTCACCAATAAGCCGAAGTCACTGACACTTTTGTGGTAGCAGCGCCACAAATCGGATAGAAGGTTGATAAACCTTCTATCCGATTTTTGGCGCATTCTAGCGTCTACACGAATTACTAAAGTCAACGGTCCACTCTACCCCTAGGCCCACTTGGCCCCGGTCTCCACTACATGTAAAGTGGCCTTAAGGGTCCTGCAAATATACTTCTAGAAGTAGGCCTAGAAAACCAGTAGAAAGTCTTGGTCTTTTGATCTTAAATACGCCAATACACTGTGTACATACATCTTATGAGAGTACAATATGCAAGCGAGTTTCAAGAAAATCAATTCAGAGGTTCAAAAAAAATATATGAGGGAAAGACAGACTGACCGATTTGATAAGCCTCGTTTTTGTAGGAAAGCGACTAAAACAAGATATTGTTTGCGCCAGCTTCCACATGATTCCAATATTATCCTCTTTCATGCGACGAAGTGGCAGAGTAAGTTGATCAATGATAACCAAAAAAAAAAAGATTCGAAAGAAAAAGCAACAATATGGTTTACTCGGTTCAATACCAGATCACTGAGTCATTATTTTTTAATTAACTAGAAACATGAAATGAAATAAATGACGGATAAATTTGCTTATCTTTCAGCTTTCCAGTTCGATGGGATTTCTTTAGATTCAATCGCTTGTTTTTAGTAAATAAATAAATAAAAAAAGCTTTTATTGTATGTAAGAGTGTTAAAAAATTTATTTTTCGAAATATATGGTCCGACAGAAAGAGGGCTTTCACGGAAAGTTAATTAATAATAGTATTATTTATTTATTCAATGACTTGTACAGCAACCGAACAAAATAAAAAATAATTTCTCAGTTTTTAAATTGTTAATGTACTTCTTCTGATCTCTGGAACCAAATAATCAGTGCTAAAATTTCCTTAATATAACTGATGATTAGACACGAGATTTAATGTGCGTTAGAACATTTTACAGCAAAATAAAACAAAGAATGAATATAACTAAACAAAACTTAAATTCACTGAACCTGTTTCGAGGTTAATTGACCTCTCATCAGTCCAATCCGCCCAGCACACCTAGCTCATGATACTGATGATATTATCTAATAAAATACAACACAATGCAATGCAAAGCAAACAATGCGATGCAATATAACGCAAAACAAATTATTACATTGCATTACAACACAATGCAGTACAATGGAAAACAATGCAATACAATGGAATTCAAAAAGAGTTCCATTAATAGACAAAATTCCAACCTTAACTCATTCCCGTCAATTGCTTTACATCAAGAACGAAAGCATACAACACGTTTTGATTAATCGTGTAATTACTTTCTCTCCTACTCCTGATCCATCTACTGCCAATCTAATCTAGATTTAGATGAAAGAGATTAGTTTAATGATGTTGGAGTGATTGGCTTCACTTTATCTACTGAAGAAGAAGAGGATATAATCTCCTCAACGACACGACAAGTAGCGGATGTCTGCCACATGACCCTTCCTTCAGGACAATGAACCACCGCAGGCAATTGTCTTGCAGAAAGATGAATCTTCACCTTTAACCTCTACTATTGTTTAATCCTAATAACTTGGGGTTTTAATTTACTGAGGCTAATTGATCTTGAGATTAAATTACCAGTTTAATAGAAGCCACTTAGGAAGAGAATAGTTTAATGTTTCTTTTACATTAATTACTTCTGTTACAAACCCTTTAAATATTTTTATTTATTCGTAAATAATTTAACTCTTTTAATTAATTAGATTTTCCACCAATGTTTGTGGATTCTATCTCGTTTTAATTCTAATATAATATTATAATTTAAACACTGCGACTAAAGTAAGTCATTGATAACAAGTTATTTTTTTTAAAAAAAGGATTAAAATCAAACACACACAAGTTAACGTAACATTTAAAAACACGGGAAGCTTTTCGGATCCGATTTTGTGGCATCATTGTCAGCCTCTCTTTAGGTTGACAAAGGATGCCATAAAAATCGGATCCGAAAAGCTTCCCGTGAAGTTACGTGAACTTGTGAGTGTTTGGTTTTAATCCTTTTTAAGGAAAACCTGTTTTTAACACATGTAAAAATTTAAAAACAAGTTATTTTCACCTAAATATTTTTATACAACTACAATTTACAACTTTCATATAATTTTCATGCAACTACATAATTGAAATTAGGATACTTGATATAATTATTTTTTAATTAAAAAACTGAATTTGAAAATGTGTTATCCTATAATTAATTCAATATTTTGAGCGTATATTGATATAATTTAAATTAATTTATTGATTCAAGCAACTAAAATAATGCGAATTTAATCAGTTTAAAAGAAAATGAAATTTTTTTTCTGCTGTTACATTAAACAAGATGCGAGATAACATCTATTATATTATAATTTATTAGGTTATAATTTAAAAATAAATGTACGCTTTTTGTTTGTTTTGTTTTGAGGACTTTCAAAACAAATGAACTTTTAAAGACGATATTATAAAGAAAGTAGACATTAAGTTCTTTTTTTTTTTTTTCATGATCTATGTTTCCATTTTTAACTTCATAAAAGTATCATTTGGATCTATTTCCCTTTAAACTAATACTGGTTTTAGTTAATCAAAGGGAAAGCCGGCACACCTGCTGATTTCAATTCAATATTTAATAAAATACAAGTACAAAACCAGGTTTCAATATTTAATTGAAATCAGCAGGTGTGCCGGCTTTTCCTTTAATTAACTATAACATGATCAGCGCACGTAAAATCTCAACGCATAATACTGGTTTTCTTTGTCAAATAAATAAATTAAAAATATATTTGATGATTAAATTCGCAGGCCCGGTAGTCAAGTGGTAAAACGCTTGATCGCGGGCTGGAGAAGCGGGATTCTGTATCCGGCAGACGTCTTTTTTCCGCGCCGAATTTTCCTCCAGACGGGTCCTAGGGTGTACCCAGCCCTCTGTAGAATGGTTGCCGGGTTTTTTTTCAAAGGGATTAAAGGCGGGCGGGCCTTCGGGCTGACCACCCGACCTCAACTTAGCACCGTTAGTCTTGAAACACGGACGGCCGGTTTCTCCAAACAGTCGTAAGCTGATCTTAGATTAAGTCCAATTGAATCAGTAGAGTTGCGACGTGAACTAATACTATTTGGCGAAACCTACCTCGAGAGTTGACCTTTCACTATCCTAAGCGCCACGGAGGCCTATAGTAGGATATTTTAATTTTTAATGTCCTATTTTATACGTAAGTCATATTAAGTTAAAATGATTAGATATTTTAGAAAAATAAAGTTTGTATTCTACACGTCATTTGCATGATCACTATACAGAATAAAACATAAAGTTTATCATTGAAAATCTTTCAGTTGCCTTTGCTACTTTTGAAAAGCACGTTTAGTCCAGTCAAATGGTAGTTTGAAGTGGAAAATTCTGGTGTAATTGTTTTTAGCGCTTTATTTTATGTTTTTTGGTGTGCTGAACACGAATCTGGAGTCGCCCAACAAAAATTTTCCCCGCAAATATGAGAAATCATCAAAAAAAAACACTAAAAAACATTATTTTTAGTGGTTTTCAGCTTACAACTTGCAAAGCAAGCTATTTAACCAAAAAGTGGTCCTGCAGTAAAATAAAGAGGAGAAAATTACCTACAATTTATGTCTCTAATATTTTTTTGTACGTAGTATGGTTTCCACGCAAAAGAGTGTTGAAATATCGGGGAAATCAGTAATTTTTGGAAAATAGCAAAAAAAACAGTGGAATTCGTGACTGAGGTTAACGTAACCAAAACTGTATTATTATGTCACAACAATTTATGTGTAAAGACAGAGTAATGCCTCGATTAATTAAAATGACGCTCAACGATGTAACAGCATAGAAAACTCTACAAAACACTCACGCTGTATATGTCTAAACATTACTAACTAGGAAAATCATAGTCCAGAAGTTTGAACAAAACATGTAGTAAAATAACAGTTGTAACTGAAGTAATCTAAATAAAACAACCTTTCATTATCTTAACAATAAATACGAAAGATAAAATTGTGTTAGCACTTCATACTGTTACGAATAATGGTCGACTAACTGTAATTTCAACTTATTGGAACCATTAATTCATATAAGTTCTAAATTACTTAACTTCATACAAACAAATTCTGCAAATATCGTATACCTAATTACACAGAACAGTTAATCTGTATTCATTTAATATATCAAGCTAGATAACTGTTCACATTTGCTAAAAACAAATCCAGTTCTATATTGATATACAAGACCTTTAAATCAATTGCTTTAAACAACGAGAATAAAATTAATTCTAGCGTCTTCACTCCCAATCTGTTGTCAAACTTCGACACGTTTTACTTAAATGTCCAAAAGTACATATATTATCCAAAAGTTCTACTCGTCCTAATTGACGATCTGTACGTCGTTTATCTTTAACCCTATATGCGTATTCAAATATAAATGTCTGTCCTACTTTGATGTAGTATAACTCGTAAAAATTCACTACCGAAGATTGAAGTTCAATTTGGAATCATCGCGTTCGATCCCCTGACACCACGACTGTTGGCTTTGCAACACTCATTTGGAATTCTGCACTGACGCGAAAATTGCTGGCATCCACGAAGGTTCCTGGCATCCCTATACCAAATGATCAGCACTCCGACTGAAATCTCGGTAAAAAATCCTATGCCAAATGACCTAAGTTTAAACCCAAACTTTAGGCCTCAAATCCTTCGCAACATCACCTCCGTCAACTGACAGTTTAATTTTGAGATGGTATCTTCTATTTACCATCTCACCGAATGCAGCAAACACACCAGGTCAGCAGTGGCGGCTATTCAGGGGAAGTAGGTGAAGTGGCATAATACAATATTATTTATTTATAATATAACAATTATTATAAGGAAA
>JAFIDM010001028.1:63801753-63824391 GCA_023159025.1 Thereuonema tuberculata
GATGATCTGGCAAATTACAGTTTAAGCACAAGATGGCGGCATTGATGTACGACTTGTGGACACGGAATGATTCTCAATGTTAAAAGTTATGCAAATGATCAAGGAAATGAAAAAGTGGACATGTGTAAACAGGAAGAGAAAGGAACGACGCTTCAATAAGAGTCCTTGTGATCCTTAAGACGGAAATAGACGCCTTTTCTTTAGCGAAAGAACAACGAAAGAAACGAATTCGAACGAAGAGTGATAATCATTATTGATGATGGTGGCTTCTTCAAAAGATGTGTCATTAAAGCGATATTTCAGTAGTAGTGGCGCTTTCCTAATTGGTAGATGGGTGCATTTTATTGCTCTCAACAGATATTAAAACCTCAGGGACAGTTTGCATCAACAAAAGAAAACTACTACGTTACTTCTAGACCATTTTATTTATTAGGGGGTCTGTGATCCCTTTCTAGCTTTGTTTCCAACCCTTCAATTTCATTTACACTCTGCTTCACGACGAACTTGCAGGAGTTTACTACTTTTGTACAATGCCGCAAAGAAAGTAGTCTCAGTGCAAGACTTACAACAGAGCTGTTGTCGGTGAATCTGTGTAGATTCGTGAATGTTTTGTTTGCATTTTTATCATTCAACGACTGTAAATCTAAATTTCTTTAAAAAATTAAAGGAATTTGAATTTGTTTCCCGCCAATCACAGGCCTGAAAATTTTAGAACAGCCAATCGACAGAAGGGATACATTTAAATAGTTAAGTTTGATAAAATGACGCCAACACACAAGTTAAAAATAAATATATCTACAATTAAAAAACGACCGGTTTCACTAGCGAATGAAATCGTAGAGCATCCTCAGGTGATGGCAACATTCGCTAGCGAAACCGGTTGTTTAAAATAAACATATATACACAATGTTTATTTTTAACTTAATTATGTATGTTGGCGTCATTTTATGAAACTTACCTACTTTGACACACGTTGATAAATTTTTAATCATTTAAATAGATCGCTTGTAGAAACAAAAACATATCATAAATAACAAAAAAATAATAGGTATTAATTAGGTATTACTTTGTTGACCATCTTAATGGGTAAAACTCAATTTTAGAAGTAACTTTTAAAGACAAAATATGGAGTAAATTATTTAAATTTTATGGTTAGTGGTTTGTATCATTAAAATAACTGTAAGTAACTGTATCATTAAAATTGAAATAAAAAATTTTGAAATTAATGTTAGTAATTAATAAATAACATAAAAAAAACCTAGACACTATAAGTTTTGACGTAAGAAACTTATTTACAAAACGACAACATATTTGGAGTTTTGTAACATTAAATTAATATTTAGTGACTACTTTTTGGTTTTCAGAAAGAGATCTGACGGTAACTTTGTGGATCTCTTGGACTTACTTATAATTTGACGCATGCTTTCCTGAACCTCATTAATGCAGTCTGTGTGTTGTCCATTTCCTCTAATCACTTTCGAACCTATGAATAGATCATCTTAAAACTTGGTATGCAATTTAAGAACTTAGGAACGATTTAACGTTTGTATTTGAAATCGTCTTCAAATAGGTTCTTATGGAGAAATTAGCTGATGAAGGCGATTAAAAATCCCCATAGAAAGCATTGGAATCTAAACAATGGATTCCTATATTAATCCGTTTAGTTAATTCCTTAATTTATGTGCTTTGATGTAATTTAAGTAACCAATACATATTTATTTAAGTTTATTCAGAAAATGGAAAATTTGAACTGGTTGTATTCAGTTATTGTAATGTGAATGTAAGGTTTTTATTTCTCGTTTTCTCAATATGAGAAAAAAGGAAAAATGGTAAAGGAATTTTAAATAACAACATTTTTTCCTTAAATAATAAATACTTCCTCCGTCCGAAAATAAGAGTCTCATTTCAAAAATTGGTTGTTTTAGTCTTCTGATAAGATCAGCAGACTAATATTCCCGTTTTGTCTCTCCCGTAGACGAGTATCATTAAAACTCATTAAATTATCTTTAAAATCTCATTAAATTATCATTAAGCACAACAATCACAACAATCACAACAATCGCAACAATTGCGTCTTTTGCATGCGCAACAATCATAATAATAATAATAAATTAAAACAATATGAATGATATTTTCTTATCAGAAGACGTTGCGAAGCATTGTGATTGGTTTACTAATCTCTTTCCCTATCTTTTTATTTATTAGGAGTAGAAAAATAGAAAAAACGGATCAAATCTTCTTTGATAAACATATCTTTATGCAATAACAATGCACCCATTGTTATTTATTAATAATTCAAATGCGCAGTTTGAATTGTTGTGCTTTAAAAAACAATATTGCGTCAAAATGAATAATTTAAATAATTACATAATAAACACTTTTGGTTTTTTTCAATGCTAAGTAAAACTTTCATTTTATTTTTTGTTTTTAATATCCTTCAATCCATGGTCTCGAATAACAGTGTTAAATTAAAATGGGACTCTTATTTTTGACAGAGGGAGGAACATTTAAGTAAAGCTTTTTGTTTTTTACGGAGTTTTTTACGAAAATTATTGTTTTAGATTTTTTTCTATTCATTTATTTTTTTAATTATTTTAAAATAATTCTTTTGCGTAATAATTCTGTGTTCTACATCTGTGTTCTGTGTTCTAATCTTACCTTTATTTTCTTAATCGAATATTAGCATAAACGAACTGCAACTATATAAATATTTTAAAACGCATACAAAACAATGCAACAGCACGAACCAATTAAAATAACTGAAAATGAGTTTTGAGAATCACTCTATGGGTATTTTTAAATGTTGCAGTTTTTGTTCCAATCTCATCCAATGTTTTTTTACCAGTCCATTCACCACTTCCTTTCTCATTTCCTCTATTGAGTTATCTTAACCTAAATTAGAATTCATCGGCGTTCTTCTCACCCTACAAAGATTTAAGTCCATACGCCTAATCGCGAATGGCATCCGGTAGGAAGCTTCCAATCTTTTTAGAGCTACTTCTCAGACGCTTCAAAGATTTGAATCCCACGAAAGATTTGAGGGCAAAGATTATTGGTGAAGGAATTGGTAACATAAGAAGCTGATGAAGTTATTACTGTAATATCTGTGTTAATATCGTAATATCAAATTTAGTTTTCATTAAATGCTGAACTATTGAGTACTCAAAAATAATAGATAACAGCAAAAAAACAACAACAATGGTTCTGTATCAATATTGTGATATATTTACTCAGATTTGGATGTACAATTTAACGCTCATTGTACATTGGTTACTTTAATAATCATAGAACGACGATTAGAAGAAATAATAAATTCACAGAAGACAGCAAATAGAGGCTAAACAGTTCAAGAATAGTTTATTTTTAAAGTCAATAAGAAGTTTTAAACTGACATTTCTTATCAGTGGCGTACCCAGAATTAATAAGGTTGGGGGGATAAGACTGTTATAAAAAGCCCATTCAGGTATAGGTCTATTTAAAATGAATTGTTTCAATGATCACTTTCCAAAATAGTAAGATCCAGACACGTCAGTGCTTTAATAAAGGTTTTCTTCTCGTTTTTTTCTTTCCTCCTTTATCTTATCCCCCCCTAGCCACCCCGTGGATGCGCCACTATTTCTTATCCATATCCTGAAATACGTGCATCTTCCTAATCATTGAAAACCTGAATTCTAATGTTAAAATGCCTTTATTGAACAAATGAAGTATATAAATTTGTGGACACTTGTTAAAAATTTTAAGGCGTATAATTTTATAAATTAGTTAGTTTTTAATTACACTTAAATTTAATGTGTAACAAACAAAAACAACAACAACAACCAAATTTTTAATTGAAAATTGGCGGTCAATCGAATTGCAGTTAAGACGAAACTGGATTTCATGAGCAGATTTTCTGAGCTTATTCTTAATTTATTAAAATTTTAATAAGTTCAGATTAGCAAAAAGCAGAGATTAATAACGAAAAAAAAATCATCATCTTCTGCTTGTATGTCTATTTTTTTTTAATTACATATCATAGTATTGCTGAGCTTATTGTATTCAAACGACAATACAATAATTATACGAACAACAATACTTGCAAGTTATATGTAATAAAGAGTTTACGTACATGAATATCAACATTAAAAAATAATGTTATAAAAAACTTCCATTCAACTATAATTTATTTAACGGTTTAGACCAGGGGTCGGCAACCTTTGTTGTAAGAGGGCCAAATATTGTATGTGGGGATTACTGCGGGCCGCACTTGGGCCAAAAAGGGCCAAAATCTTATTTTAACAACCAAAAAAAAAAAAAAGGAAAATCTTAAGACGCCCCGGCGGGCCGCACCAAAACGCTTCGCGGGCCGCGGGTTGCCGACCCCTGGTTTAGACAATACATTTAAAATCCTGAAAATTTAAGTGTAAACTTGTGAGGCATTGGGATTTCTTTTTCTTGTTTTAATTTTCAAAATATTCTGTAATTGATTAAATTAAAACTCAAAAACAGTCATTTTTTGGGTGTTTACGAGGCATTACTCAATATTTTGAACTTTAAACACTTTGACGAAAACCTGAAATGATAAAAAATTTGTAAAATAATGTTTTGTATTTAAAATATTTATTATTAATGCAATCATTAATTTTTAATAAAATAATTTAATCTCACACAATTTTAAAAAAATATTTTTTAAAAAATTAATTGTTGCACTCATAATAAATATTTTAGTCGTTCCGCCGTGGCCGAGCGGTCTAGACGGCGGTCTGCCGAGAGGTCGATGTGTCGGAACCTGGGTTGGAATCCCGGCTTGGGCATGGCTGTTTCTTTCTTCTTCTGTGTTTCATCCGTTTCTTCCTGGGACTTCTCCCCCCTTCTTCAATTTCCTAGCCTCTCTCTCTGACGTTGTCAGGTAAGGCTAGCTCATAGTTCAAAGTTCACCGTTGTCGATTAAAGAAAAGACGTTTAAATACAAAACGTTATTTTACAATTTTTTTTTATCATTTCAGGTTTTCGTCTTATTTTTTTTAAGTTGAAAATACCGAGTAATACTTCGAAAATACCACTGATTTTGAGTTTTAATTTAATCAATTACAGAATGTTTTGAAAATTAAAAACACGAAAATAGAAATTCGGGATGCTTCACAAGTTCATATTTAAATTTTCAGAATTTTAGGTGCATTGGAAAAAGAAATATATAAAAGAAATAAAAGGTTTGCAGTCCCCTGCATTTGCTTGAGTCACGACCTTAAATGATAGAATAAAAATAATAATAACATTTATTACCTGTAATTTTTTTATTAAAAATATCAATAGTGAAACCTGTTGCCTTTTGAAAGAAGGGGTTGGCGAGCAAAGTCTATTTATTTCCTACCTTATTTTCCCTCAGAAATTAACTTTTGAGGAATTTTTATTATCTTCTCTTTATGACACTTTTCTTTTGTTACTTTTAACGTATAATTACATTAATCATAAAATTAGCATCTTTATAGAATTTACTTAGAAAAGCTAATAGGATCATAAAAATATTTCCCTTCCGAGTAAAACAAGGCTCCTATGATAATAGCAGTTCCACTTGACAATTGTTCCAGAAAGAATAATTTCCAAAAGGGAAAATCTACGAAACTAATCCTTTCACAGAATGAAAATTACATTTAATGGATGAAGGGTCTTTGAAGACAGGGTCAAGCACCAGAGTGAGATACAAGATGGTAACGCAACATGGCTTCTGGAAGAAAATTCCAAATTCACAGAAGCCTTTCTCAAATGGCGATTTTCTAATAAATAAATTTTTGTAATTTTTTCAAAACTGTCTTTTCAGTGATGATAATGTTTCAGTAACCTTGTGGTTCTCAAACTGATTAACTATGTTTTATTTTTATCCTCCCAAATCTAAAATTATCATTAAAAATAAAATAAAGAAATTCTTGTGCTGGCCTCCGGTAGCCTCAATGAGTTTCCTATGTGCAATTAAATAAAACTAAAGCGCATCAAAATATATAAACACATTAAAGGTTGAGACTAAGTGTTTACTATGTGACATTTCAAAACAGCTGTTTCGCGTTTAATTGGGGTATTTCCATTCACCTCTATATTGAGACCTTGCTGTTTAGTGATGACTATTCCCAGCTGACGATCGCCAATTGAAAGAGAGAAACATCTGTTCTGCGATGTCGGCTAGTAAACACTTGGTCTAACCTTTTAATGTGTTTATAATTTTTTTAGCGACTCAAAATCGATAGCTATTGCGTTTGTCCTGTCCGTATCTGTCCACCCGCCGTGGACAGAACTCCCGAACGGAAAGTCGGATCGACGAACGGATTTCACCATCGTGTTCAGAGGCCCAAAACTGTAGGAATGGGGTATTTTCAGGGGCCCAAACAATATAGGAAAAGGATACTTTCGAAGGCCTATGCGCCCGCACCCCTCCCATGTTTGAGATATTTAGCATTGTTTTCATTGGATTTCCTCTAGTAGCCTAAATGTCAGAAATGCAACCAACTCGTTTCAGTTGTCAGCTATAGCTTGATGCTGAACGTTTCGGACTCATATACTGAGGATTTTATATATTTTTCCCCCTCTTCATCTTCTTTTAATCGTGAAAATTGGTTTTCTTTTTGGTTTTTTTCTCTTACTTTTCTAACTTTTTTAAATTTTTTTTCTTAACTTTTTTTTATTTTTCCTTACGTTAAAATACTTTATTTTTTTTTATTATTTTTTTTTTTTTTGGTTGTAAAAGTCAGACTAGGGGGCCCCCATCCACAACAACTCCCGCCCCGGGCCCCCAAAGGCGTTGGTACGCCATTAAGAGAACTTAAAATAAACTGTTTCACTGATCCAATGGAAGGGTCGTGAAAATTTACTTTTATTGCTTAATTAAGAAAATTACTTAATGAATGTAATAAAGTTAAAAATTGATTTCAATTTTATTAAGTCTATTAAGTAATTTTCTTGCGCTCGTTAATCCATTTAATTTATATTATAAAGAATTGATTTTAATAATGGAATTATACTTAACAAAAAATAAATCGTATCTAGCTTCTATTAAATAACTTTTTAAATTAAGTTATTTTAAAAATAATAATTATGTTACTGTCTAGAAAGATGACAGCAAATTGTAATGATGTTTGTGGGAGAATCTTTGGATCTTTGACTAAAGACAACGAGTTAAACTGAACTGAATTAATTTATTAAATGAAAAAAACATTGATTTTTATAGATTATACAAACTTTGATTTGATTGGTTAAGTAATTAAAAACATGCGTAATGATTGGATAAAAACATAACGAATTCAAATTTGTTTAACTAATCAACTGATTTAATGAATACAAGGGAAAAAATAATTTAAAAATAAACATAACATCAGTAATTAGGAAATGCAAAGGATTGAATAACGATTGAGTAAGAATTGAGTAAGAATTGAATAAGGCAAACGAAAGCAAACGATTTATGGATAAAATACAATACAGATAAACACAGATAAATAATTTCTACAAAAATACAGAAAAAAAATTGACTTCTAAAAATACAGTTAAAACTAGCTATTTCAAGGGAAAAATTTCAAGGGAAACGCATAACTGAGAATTACTTACAACTCAGGAATTCTTTATTTTTAATTAAACTTAACTAAGAACACTCATACTAAATATCAATATTTGTGTATGAGGTACATATTTTTCAGTGTCTGATATGCATAACTGTAAAACTTTTCAATTTCAAAATAGTATATTCATTTTCATAAAGATTTTCTGATTTCGTGTTTTAGGAAACTTTAAGAGATTGAATAAAATAGTCTACTGTAGCTATACTCATTACACAATTACAGTTCTAAGATAAATGAAAAGCAAAGACTCACCAAATTTTCACTAATTTTTCCGTCACATTGTTACTCACTTTTTCTTATCTGCAAATTTCCCTTTAGTTGACGGCTGCGCTTTACCGATTTTGAATCTAACTTTCAACTTTCTTCTGAAATTGACTCCTTCCTTCTAATGACGGCGTATAATATAGTACACCTTATATTTAAGCTATTCGCTACTTCTGCTTTTGATTGTACGGTTGTCTTTCACTTCCCGAATAAATCTCACTTTTTCCTCTGAATTCCTCTTTTATTCCTTCTATTACCGATGACTGCAAGAGAGAGAGACTGAAGTAAATGAAGGGAACACATGTTTCATCAATGCGAAAATTCATTCAGTTTTTGTCTCTGACCGACCTTTCATTAAAAGCCGCCCAGAAACCTCTTGAACGCAACGATTGTATATCGATCCGGAACGCCGAGCTGTATATCGGTGCACCTGGATATTATAAATAGTTGAAAATACGTACAATTTAATCTCGTTTTCAAAAATTAACCAACTCCCTCCCCCTCGCACTCTTTTTCTTAAATTAAGAAGGAAAAAGATCCTTCTCTAATTTAAATTTTTTTAAACAAATTTATTTAATTTAGGACCGTTTTCAGACAGCCAATCAGAGGAATCACCCTTAAATGTATTTCTTTAATTCGAGTATTTTAATGTGTTTATCTGATCTTTCAAATATTACTGCTGAGTAACTTAGGACCCTCGCAATGTCCTTGCATTCAACAAAACCTCACATCTTTCCTTGGTTGTCATCTGGATAAAAATAATCTTTTTAAAGTCTCTTTTCCTTAACCAAAGCACATAATAGCCTCCTTGAGAAAGGAGTAACTTCTGATATTAAAGCAGAACCCATGATTATAACTTTCTATTAAATTCTCTTAAATCTTTACTCTCGAATTAAGTAGCCATTACTATTTTGAACTTTAAAATAAGTTTTAACATATGTCTAAAATAACATGCTTAGATTAATCTTCAAATCTCAACAGAACTTCGATATTTAGATATACTGCATGCTCAACGTAAAAGAATAAGAGAGGATTTTTACAATTAAATTAAAATACAGGATTATACTGTTTTTAAAGATATTGTTAGTTGGAGGAACATAACATTATAATATAAGCAACCATTTGGTTTGAAAAAGTCGCTTAGTTCTTCTTCTATGTTGTTTGCGCTTATTGGATATTTGTTTTCTTTAATAATGCCAAACAGTGTCTTTACTCTTTTTCAAATGGTTGTTTATATAAGTAAGTTTTACGAAGGAATAAAAAGAAATAAAATGTTTCCACGCACATTAAATTTATCATTATTGATATTTCATTCTTATAGTCTAATCCTTTATAAGCCAGCAGTTGACTGGCGGGGATTAACTAATTGTCCTTTCCTTCCTTTCATCGACTTCGGCCAACTATGGACCACGGACTAGCCCTACCTGACAACGTCAGGGTGAGGCTAGGGAATTCCAGAAGGGGGACGAGATTTCACATCTCGGCCAGAAATAACCATGAGATAGTATGTCCCAGGGGAGAAACGGACGAAAAACAGAAGAAGAAAGAAACAGCCATGCCCACGCCGGGATTCGAACCCAGGTTCCAACACAACAGCCACACGGCAGACCGCCGTCTAGACCGCTCGGCCATGCAGGAACGGCTAATTGTTCTTTATTATTTTTTATTTATTTTTGATGTTTTTTATATGAAGGGCTATTCCTATGTTCAACTAGTCTTTTGTTTATATTTTATCACTGAGCTGCAAACAGTGGATGAATCCAGCTGAGGCAGGGGCGTATATAAGGGGGGGGGGGCCGAGGGGGCCCGGGCCCCTCCCGAAAAAAGGAAGAATGTTCCTCCTATTGTTTTTTTTTGGGTGAATAGAAACATTTTAATATGGTGTCGGCCCCCCCCGAAAATATATTCTATATATGCCACTGAGCTGAGGTAATAACCTCGAAACAGACTGTCCTGGATTCCCGGTGTCAAATATTCCAAAAGAAGCTCAGTGATTTTATTTGTAGAGCGTTTTTATCCCTTTTTATTCCTTTGTAAAATGTTTCTACGCACGTTAAATTTATCAATAAGTAAGTTTCTCTTGCTTATGTCTTCCATTGCTTTTTGTAGAGCAGTGGTTCTCAAGCTGTTTTGTTTCACGGCACACTTACATATTTGGAAAACACACACTAAACGTTGTTTCTGCAATTCGACCCCGTATATAACAATTGTGCAAAGGAGCTCCCATTTCTCATGGAATTATAACAATGATGCATTTCTTGACTCATTAATTTTAACCATTCCAGTTTGTAGTACACTAAAAAATTTTTATCCGAAATTCTGGTTTCCGAAATTCCGAAGCGATTTTTAACATTTTTTAAAAATATACGAAATCATTTTTTTTCGTCGCTATAATCAATATTCAATAGTATTCAAGCGATTATGTAACTGTAAGTCTTATTAATAACATTATTCACTACAGTGTATCAATATTGGAAAAGGTTCAAAAAATTGTTATCTTAGCGCCCACTGCACATTCACAGTAATGTTTTAATGTAAGTATACCCCCGAAGAACACGATTAATTGGTTCCGTGTTCTTTAAAACCGTGTTGTTCGAGACTACAAAAACGGGATTCCGTTTCAAGCGTGAAAACAAAAAATAATCAAAATAATGAAAAAATAACTAGATACAATTGGTTAAAAATCTTTCGAATCAATAAATTGAATAATAATTTTGGTTTAAGATTGGAAAACTAGATAAAATATAAATAATTCAGTCAAATTAATTGGGAAAAATATAATTCTAAAACACTAAAAGTATTAAAAAGGTTATAACTTCATTAATTGCTGACGTAATTGATGAGAATATTACTCTAAATTAAATCAAATAATATATGTATTTTATTCTTTTTCAAAAGAATTACTCGAAAATCGTGTGGTTTGAAACCATGTAATTCGGAGGAAGGTATCCGTGTTCTTCGAAACTGGTGTTCTTCAAGTACCGTATTCTTCGGGGGTTAGGTGTATATGTTTAATTTACAGTATATGCCGGATTTCCGACATTTCGTTTATCTGAAATGGTCCAATCAAATTCGGATAATCGAGTTTTTAGTGTAATTACAATTTATTTGTCCCTCTTGTGTTAATAAATAACGTTGCTGAATATATTTAAAATCTTTATACTCTTATTTTCCCGTTTTAATAAAAAATTCTGTTTGATGGTTTTTCCCTTGGCACACCCTCTGACAATCGCTATTGAGGAGGTTCAAAATTAAAATATTTTTAAATATTAAATATTTTAAAATGATATTTTATTCTTTTGCCATTTGATGAACTTTAATTCGCTCTGGATTTTTATGAGTACATTAACAACTTATCTTACATTTTAATTTGCAAAATTTGCAAAATTTTGAAAATTGATAAAATAAAATTGCTCAGTAAAAGAATAATAGATTTTTAAATTTAAAAGATTTATTATTTTTTATAAATATTAATTAATATTCTTACATAGTATTTGTGTGTTACTATAGGCTTGTATGAATATTGCTTTGTAATGATTTATAACCTTTCCATCTCAGCTTTAGGGTTGTTTTTTTTTAATACTAATTCCTTTACTTCCGTAATCATTTTTTCTAATGTGTGGTTGGCAATTTTCTTTAATGATCTCTTATTTTTTTATCTTTTTTATCTTCTATTATCATTTTTTTTTTCATTCGCTTTAATAACGGCAAGACATTTTTCGTTTTAATTTAAATTTAAAAATTATTATATTTTTAGTTCCAGTTCTTTTTAATAAACTTTTCTATTAAGTTCATCAAATTAGTTAGTATGTGTGTGTGTATATGTATATTTGGCTTTTAATTTTTGAACCTTTAGATGGAGCTTCTTGCAACTTGACATGCATATTTACGGACAATAGAAAATCCATAGTTTACCTACGAAAAATTTTCCATGTGAGTCCGTGACGACAAAAGAAATATCCGAAGGTGACACAAATTTCTACACAATTTTGAAACATTTCTATCGCTTTCATAACAAAAATATTAATCCTTTTAACTAATCTACAGTATACTCTCGATATCTCGAAAACCTTGATATGTCGAAAAATTATTTTTTCCCTTGATATCACATATTCATCTAATGTTAATTTTAATTCTTATGTCGAAGAGTTTTCACTCAAAACCTTAATATTTTTCGAATTAAAAAATGAATTTTTCCGGAAAAATTTCATCGTTCAGTTGTGTCAAAGCAAATAGAGGTGTTTTTTAAGAAATTCTAGCAATGTAAGTTCATTGTATTTACTAATTCTTTTCAATTTAATATAATTATTTTAACTAAAATTAAAATTGTCATTGCTGTATTTAGACTTATTGTTAACTATTATTATATAGTTATACCAGGGGCGTATATAAAGGGGGGGCCGAGGGGGCCCGGGCCCCTCCCGAAATAATGAAGATATGTCCTCCCTACGTTTTTTTTTTGGTTGAACAGATAGGTTTTCATTGTTTTTTTGTTTGGTTGAATAGATTTTTTGGCCCGGGCCCCCCCCGAAATATGTCCTCCCAACGTTTTTTTTTTTTGTTTGGTTGAACAGATAGGTTTCCATGGGGTGTCTACTTAATTATATTAATCTTGGGCCCCCCCCTCCGAAAATATATTCTATATACGCCACTGAGTTATACATATTCTCATCTATGAAGATTCTAATTTTTAGACTATTATTCCGTATCTTGTGTTTTTACGTGATTTTTTATATTTTGGTTTTGACCTTGTTAACTCGAAAACTCGTTATCTCGAATTTTTTTTAGCATCCCTTCGACTTCGAGATATCGAGAATATGCTGTATTAATTTGCTCGTGATTCGAAGTGATTAAAATTAATTGTTTTTAGACAACTTACATAAGTAACATAGATTACAAAACTTTTTAGTGGAAAAATGCAGGTCTACAATGGAAAAAATATTTATGCTGTGGTATTCAGCAAATGGAAATAAAAGAGGAAAGAATTTTTTTTTTTCATGATTTTAAATAACAAAGGGAAAAAAAAAAAACATTTTAAGAGAGTGGTCCTGACTCAAGCAAATGCAGGCGACTGCAAACCTTTTATTTCTTTTATATATTTCTTTTTCTAATGCAACCAAAATTAGGAAAATTTAAATATAAACTTGTGAAGCATCTGAGATTTCTATTTTCTTGTTTTTAATTTTCAAAATATCGAATAATTAATTAAATTAAAACTCAATAACAGTCAATTTTTTGGGTGTTTTCGAGACATTACTCGTTATTTTCAACTCAAAAAAATTTGACAAAAACCTGAAATGATAAAAAATTAGTAAAATAATGATTTTTATTTAAAATATTTATTATTATTACAATTATTTTTTTTTAAATAATTTAATCTAACACAATTTTAAAAAAACAATTTTTATTTTTTTTAAAAATTAACTGTTGCACTAATAATAACTATTTTAAATACAAATCATTATTTTACAAATTTCTTATCATTTCAGCCTTTTGTTAAGTTTTTTGAAAGTTGAAAATACCGATTAATACCTCGAAAACATCGAAAAATTGACTTTTTTTAAATTTTAATTTAATTAATTAGAGAATATTTTGAAAATTAAAAACAAGAAAATAGAAATCCCAGATGCTTCACAAGTTTATATTTAAAGTTTCAGAATTTTAGGTGCATTGGAAAAAGAAATATAAGAAAAATAAAAAGTTTGCAGTCGCCTGCAGTTGCTTGAGTCTCATAGGAGCTTAAATGTTATTGCCACTCGTAAGCACACGTTCTTTAATTTTGATCCAAGACTTATAAAACGAGGAAGCCAGGAGAAATTAAAGTAAATGAAAGTACTAGTAAGTGTGATGTAAGACCTGTACGTGAGATTTTAGACCTTTGCAGTTTTTAATAAAGAAAACAGAGATAATAGGAGGTGCAGATAAGTGATTAGAAAAATTGTTAGTATGATTACTGAAAAGTTCATGATGAGAGAACTTGCTTGCGGAAGGAGAAGATTACCCAGTTGTTCATCACATTTTTATTCGTTTAAAAATAACTGACAAGGAAATTGTTGGCTCTATAGAAATAAGATTCACACCTACTTTCCTCACTTAAATCCATTAAAAATAAAGGAAGATAATCACGCCATTACTACAGACCGCATAAAAGACCTCGTGGTTTTGGCGTGAACTTTCCAATTTTTATCTCAATTAAATCTCGGATTAGGGTCCGGATTCTTGTAGTTTTTTTACGCGGAAGTAAACGTGTTTTAACTGCGATTAATCTGTTTCTCGAAGGGCCAATGGGTGGTCGGGAGGTGACACCAGCAAAATAACATTGGAGGTATTTGCCTCCCCTATGACCTGATGACGAAATCTAAGAGAAGAAAAAAAACGCGCTAATGTTGCTTACTGCTGCACCACTCCGGCCTTTATGCAAAGGAAAAAAACAAATTAAAAGTCCTGCAGACTTGCAAAGACCTTTTATCTTTTTTTTTTTCTCCGTTCTCCTATATTTGATTAGACACTCAGTTGGTCAGGTGAAGACTTCAAGGACAGTTTGTTGCTTATTTTGTCCTGAATCGTCTGATGATGCTAAACAGCTGCACTCGCTTTTCATATCTTTTGCACCTCTTTTGCTATTTAAGACAGTCTAAAATACAAAGACTGGGGCTTCTTTTTATTTTCATTAAAGAATTGTTAAGTAAAATTAAGATCGCAGAAATTTATTACAGATCAACAAAAAACACACAGCAATAATTACGTACGTAACACTAAGTTGGAGTTCTTTTGCGTAAGTGTAACGAATACAAACTGCTTTGTACCACTAACAAGTGATAATTTGCATGACTATTATTCCTTTATCTTTATTTTTTACAGAGTAAGTTTTGTATAATACTGATATCAGCAAAAGAAATTGTAAATTACAATTATTTCCGAGTCTTTCAAAGAAATTCATTAAAGATGAATTTTCGTTAGAGACCATAAACTTTTTAAACTACAAACAACGCTTTAATAATAGGGACATTTAAAGAAAACACAAGAAGTTAGAAAGAACGGAAAAACTATTTTCCTTAAAATTTTATTTCTTGAAATTTCTTTATTTCTTTTAAGTCATAAATACGATAAAAACGAAACGCCTACTATTTTTAGGCCTATTCAACTTTTAACACCTATTGAATACAAACTGTACAAATTTTCTATTTTCTGAAATAATAAATAATTAAATTCGTATTATTTACTTAAATTGACTGAATTGGATTGATTTTAATCATATCAAAACAAGCAGAATGGATTAAGATTATAATACTGATTGAACAACGAGGTATTAATAGAAAAGTAGAACAGAAATCCCGTAGATTAATCTATGAGAAATCCATTGTTTGGATTTCTGTGCTTTTTTCAAGGGGAATTTGTGCCGCCTTCTCGTATTAACTTTTCGGCAAGGACTCATTTGAAGAAATTCCCAATATAAAGGACAGATCGTCTACCGTCCATAAGAATATACACCAAGTGACAGGAAGATCTATCAGCGATTCACAAGTTATGAGAGAGTTTTTGCCCAGCTCGCTATTCTACATGGTAGCGCTAAATGTATGTATGTATGTTTATAGGGATATGCTTTAAAACGCACTTCCTGTTCATACAGGATACCCTAAGGATTTATTAGAGTTTCTCTCTTAATCCAAGCAAGTTTTAAGAAGTTTTTAATTTTATTCAGATCTAATTTTCCCTTGAATCCTAATATGTGATCCAGTAATTCATCCTCCTCCCAGTTATTTGGGTTTATGTTAATATTTTTTAAGAGTTCGGTTCTCTCTTTTCCGAAGCATGGACATCTTAAGATGAAATGTTTTAGAGATTCCTCTTCATTTTTATCGCAATTTAAACATATTGGCCCCTTTTCAGACCATTTTTCTGTTCTTTTATTTAGCGCCAATGATCCCGTTCTGCACTGGAAAAGTAAAGAACTTCCATAGGAATTATCATAAATATCCTGATATAGCGGAGCCCTTTTATTTTTAAACCCTAATGGTAAAGTTTTGTATTTATTAATAGAATCAACGAATAGTTCTAATTCTGTACTTTTTACACATTTATTAATAAGATGGTGCCATTTTTTTCCCGATTCAATGTTTATTCTAATTTCTTCTGTTTCATAATATTCTGCTAAATATTCTAATTTATCTATCCATTTGCTTTTTTCTGTTGTATTTTCAAACACCTTTCTAGACCATCTATTTTTATTCATGAAAGTCAACCTCCCCAGATATTTTAATTTGCTTGAAGCTTCTCTGCTAAAGAGCGATGACCACCCCATTTCACTTTGAACTGCCGTAGTAGGTGTCAAATTGTTCCCTCCTATTAGTTTTCTTCCAAATGTGTTTTGGATATTTGTCAATTTTTGAAGTTCGGTTTCTGTATTAATTATAGTTTCGTTACCATATGTTAGAACAGGCACAGCCAATGATTTCCATAATATTCTACCTAGTTCTACTTTATTGTAGCTTTTATTACATATGCTCCTTATCCATCCACTTAGTTTATTTGCTTTAGCTATTGTGTTGTTTGTATGTTTTTTAAAGATTTGTCCCTCATTTGTTATTAATATTCCTAGGTATTGGTATTCATTGGTTTCTTTAATTTCCCGATTATTAATTTGCCAGTAGTTTTTCTCAACTACATTAAAATTTATTACTTCGCTTTTGTTGCAATTGAATTCCATTTGAAAATCTTTTGCGAAGCTTCCTGCCGTATTTAGTAGGCTCTGTAAATCCTTTTTATTATCTGAGAATAGAACAATGTCATCCGCAAACAATAAGCCTGGCAGGGTTTCATTCCCAACTGGGATACCCAAGTTGCTCTTTTCGAGTCTAAACGTTAATTCACTCATTATTATGTTGAATAGTTTTGGTGACAAAGTACACCCTTGTTTCATTCCTATTTCCGATTGTATCCAATTTGATTCCCAATTATGGAGCTTGTATTTCAACTTGCTGTCTTTATAAATATTTTGAATCAATCTGATAAATTTGCCATCAAGATTTTTCTTTTGTAATATGTTCCAGAGCCCTTCTCTACTTACCGTATCATAAGCTTTTTTAATATCCAAGAAGGCAATATAAAGCGGTTTTTTTGAATTTTTATATTTATCTATGGTTTCAGTGAGTACAAATAAATTGTCTGAAGCTCTTCTATCTTTTCTGAATCCATTCTGTAATTCTCCTAATATGTTGTTGTTTTCCATTATTGTATCCAATCTGTTGGTTAGTATTTTGGTGAACAGTTTACAGAGATTACTAATGATCGTTATAGGTCTATAGTTTTCCAATTTTTCCAGTTCCTTTTTTTGTCCTTTATGGATTAATTTTACTTCGCTTTGTTTCCATTCCTGTGGAATGATTTCTGTTTCTATTATTTTGTTATATAATATTTTAATCCATTTGTTTAGTTTTTCTCCTCCATATTTAATGAATTCATTAGCTATTAGGTCTAGCCCAGTTGCTTTATTGTTTTTTAAATCTTTTATGTTTTGTTCTAACTCTTTTATACTTATTTTTGAGGTTATTTTACCTTTTTTAATTTTTTGATCATTTTTTATTATTGGAGTTACATTTTGTTTTGCCTTATTAGCCTCTTCCCAGAATGATGTCATTAGATTATTTATATCTACAGTGTCTTCTATCATTATGTTTTTGTCATTTATTAGTCCTTCTGGTATTACTTCATTTTCCCTACCCATATTTTTTACATATTTCCAGAGAACTTTGGATGCATCTTTACCTGAATTTTTAATTGTGTTTTTTAAGTTTTCATTATATTTTTTTATTAATTCATTCACGAGGTTGTGTGCATCTTGTTTCTTTTGTAGATAATCTTGTCTCAAAATGTTTTGTTTTTCAGTTGTTTCCCCTTTTTTTCTGGAACTTCTCCATTGTCTATTTGCTTCTTTTCTGTTTTTTATTGCCAATTTAATGTCTTTATTCCACCAGGCGACTAATTTATTTCTGCTAATATTTTTAAATCCTATTTGGTTTTTGGCTGTTTCAATGATTATTTCCGATAATATTTTGTTTAATGTTTCTGGTTGATTTGCGACTTTCTCTAGCATTATTTCTTTCTGTTTTATATTATTCGTTAGGTGTGTGTTGAATTTTTCCCAATCGGTTTTTTCCGTTATGTTCCATTTATTCTGTTTGTTTTTCTTCATTTGATTAATGTTTTGTTTTTTATTTGTCTCTTTGTTTAATCTAATTGTTATTAATTTATGATCACTGTCAATGTCATATGTATTTTCTTCATCAATCTCTATACTATATATTTGTTCGCTCAGATTCTCATTACTTATTACGTAGTCTATCATCGATTTTGATTCCCCTTTCTCCCAAGTATTTTTGCCCTTAGTTATATTTTCCCAATTCATTATTTTAAGATTTTGTTTATCTATTAATTCTGAGAGTAATTTTGCGTTTCTATCAAGTGGTTCTCTGAGTTCGTCAAAATGGCCGTTAAAATCTCCTGTTATTAGTAATTTTTCATGTTGATATTTTTCTGTTATTGTTGTGATCTCATTCATAATTTTCTTGTTCCAGTTTCCGTTTGGAGCCTCTTGTACTGACAGATAAGCTACTCCCAGTATCATATTAACATTCTTAGCTTTAGCTCTTATGAAGAAGGATTCAGCATTAGTTTCCTTATCTTCTGTTAATCTGGGGATTATTTCTGTGTTTAATTTGTTTGATACTAGGAATCCTACCCCTCCTCCTTTCTTATCTCCGTCTTTTCTGTTAATCCCTACCCAATTATAATCTTTTCCTGCTAAATCTTTTGGAGTTTCATCATTTCTTAAAAATGTCTCTGCTAAGCTCAAAATACTTACATCTAGTTGTTTGCACAATTCCACTAACTCAATGAATTTTTGTCTTGATCTCCCATTAATACATCTAATTCCCCTTGCATTTATAAATGCTATTTTTATGCTTGAATTTTTGCTATTTTTTATCTTTTCTGTCTTATTGTCATGTTGGTTTTGTTTTTTGTTTTTATTAGGTGTGTTAAAATTTTGAATGCTATATTTAGGATTTTTGTTCTCTAAAATTCTATTGTTATTTAGGCTCAACTCTATTATAATAGGTTCTGAAATATTGTCCTCCCTAGTTTTTTGGTTGTCTGATTTTAGATTTTTATTGTTTTTCTTGGGGGTTTTATATTTATATTCCCTTAAAGTTTTATTTTTTGTTTTTAACTCTGTAGCTTTATTTATAATTAAAGGACTTCTTAAAGTCTCCTGCTTACCTAATACTTTGCTCCTTCAGGGAAATATGATGCTTGGGAACGAAGTGCCACTGCTAACACTTTCTTTCCTTCTACATTTAGATGAATCCCATCCCGACGATAGTAGTGGGAGGGAGCTTTTAGTAGGTCCCTTCCGACCCCCACCATCTTGACTCGTTCCATCCTGCAGACGCTCTCTATTTCCCTCAAAAACGGCCTCACTCGTTGGTCGAGTCCATCTCTATTCATACGGCCATGCCAGAACCGTGGCAGGATCTCTGATATTAAAATCCTGCTCATCGGCCTTACTTCACGGATCCGCCGAATAAGTGTTCTCATCTTTCTTCCTGCCTCTTGTGGAGAATCATGCCCTATATTGTTGGTTCCTACGTGGAGTGCAACAATAGGGCTCTTACCTGTCTGTCCCAGTACTCCCTGGACTCTTTCGGTTAAGTGTTCAATCTTCGCTCCTGGGTAGCAATACACCTCTGTATTTACTCCCCAGTGCCAGCCCGTCAGTGCCTTGTTCCCCAGTCCCCGAACCATGGAGTCGCCCATAACGATGACTGGTTTCCTCGTCTCCCTGTTTTCATTGTCAGCTTCCCCTGCCTCAGCGCCTGACTCCGTTTCTCCCACCACGGAAGCAGACTGCCGAAGAGGAACTTGGTCACTCTGCTCCATACTGAGAGGCAAGGAGTCAGTCTGCGAACTGGCGTCACTAGTCTCCGGTTTCGAAAGTAGGCTTAGAATTAATTTAACATTCTCCGCCAAACTCCCTATTCCCTCCAGAGCCGTCAGTTTCTCCAGTATTTCAGCCTTGGTTGGTGGTGCTGACTTTGAAGGCATCTTAAGTAAAGGAATCGGATTTACAAAATAATATTTATTGGCTGGAAATTTACTTGAGGACAAGTTTAATTTAATTTCCTATTTCTTTCCTAATTCAACAGGACTCTTTTAATTTATAATATTAATTTAATCTTTTAAATCTAATTTATCAGGTTTCAAGTTCTAAAGCTTTACTAAGATTTAAATGTCAAATTTATCGAATGTTTGATTTAAAGAAGTAGCTACTTTAAGTTTTTCCAAAATTTATAGTTTAATAGGTAAATGTATTTACCCTAAACAACTCTTACTAATTTAAAATTTAAATATTTAAAAAATTTTACCTCTGTAGGACTTACCAACCTACAAACCCTTGGAGCTGAGCCACGTAAAAAATCACGTAAAGTCACATGACTGGTATTCTGCGCATGCGTCACTGTCCCATAGAGGTAATACCGGTAACGTGAAACGTTAACTTTTCTCGAATAGCGTATCGCTTCACGGTAGGAAACATGAGTTCCGATAAACCTGAGAGAATTAGATTTAACATGAATGACGACTTGATACTCTTGCGCGAAGTAATTGGGACAAATCCATATGACGATAAGAGTTTGTGGAATGAGATTCAACAGAAAACTGTAACAGCAACACTTTAATTTAAGCCATCTGCTAGTCGCTGTATATCGTTTTTTTCGAAACGAAAATACAATCGACAATCCTCATCATTCATTTCATTTAAACTAACCTTGGACTTTCCTCTTCTCGAACCTGAAACACTAGATCCTCAAACAAATCATCGTCAATTCCTCCAAATGCAGCGATCTGAAGTATGTCTTCCATCTTGTTTATTAGTTTACCGTGTCCACTGACACGTTATGGCAAAAACTCTCTTCATGACAGAGCCCGCTATTGTGGTTACCGTATTCGTTCACGTGACGTTTGCGTTTCCCGTATATAAATCACGTTATGGCAAAAACTCTTTATTATGTGGACAATCAGTTACGCTCAGACTGATTTGTTGAACCACTCTTGGGTGAATAGGCTAAAAATAAACAAACAAAAAAACGCGAATTACAGCTTAAATTAATTTTGTTTTTATTTCTCCAGTAATGAATTATAATTTATTTTTTTTTAAATTGTAGTTCTTACATTTTCTAATTATCAATTCAAAATTTTTTTAAGTAATATGTGTAAAAGATGTTAAAAATGTTTGTAGGCCTAGACATTAAATGAAGCCTAAAATAAGAAATTTCAATTTAATCAAAAAAAAAAACAAAAAACATTGCATTTCGGAATTTGAAGGCAGAATTTCTTTGTCAAAATGTACATAAAATATACAACTGCAAGATTTACTTAGTTATTAGGAATAAAATTACTTACGATTGCACAGAAGCAATCTATTAATATGAGAGGGGTAACAGCCTAAATAAAGAAATATAATGTGCAGAAAAATTCAGTAATAATAAAAATAAACACAGATAAGTAAACTAATTAAAAAAAATACTTTTTTTTGAATGGACTTTTGGGAAACGTTTCGTCCTTTTTGGACTCATCAGCCCGATCCACCCTCCCGATAATAAACCCAGAAAGGCGTAAAATACTACTAAATAATTTAATTTAATAATAATTTTATAATACTCCTAAAACACAAAAGAAATTTTTTTTAACAGATATGAAGGAGTGCATATAGACCCTTCTACAGTCTTTTTAATGATAGATTTAACAAAAATAAGCTGCAATAAAATAGCAACAATAGATGTTTTTAATTACTAAGAATATTATTTTATATTATGATTTTATAATGGTCTTTATTTTCTTTTTATTATTGCTTTCAATAATTGAATTGAACCTTATTGATATATTTTTATAAAAGCAACTAAACTTATTGATTCATGTGTTTTTGAAATTTGTTTAAGCTTCCAACTATTTTGTTTTGTTGTAGTTATTCCAATTTTATTGTGCTTGAAAAAGAGAAGGCGGACTACTTCTCGAAAATTTGCAATTTTAGTATTTAAAATAAATCTATTTAAATACTATGATGAGTTTTATGGAGTTTTGTAAATAATTATACATAAGAAATGAAAAGGAAGAAGTTTATTGAAGAATATGAACTTTTATAAAAAAGTTTCAAAGATTGCAATTAAAGTAGTTTTTTACTTAGTTGTTGTTAGGTTGGTATATTTTTTTTTTTTGACAGTTACAAATTTATTTAATTACTTACCTATTTTTTCTAACTAACATATGACATATTGCAAATTAATACCATAGTAATTCTTTACCATTTCGAATTAAATTCCTGGAAAGTGTCACGAATGGTAACAGTAAATAACAAGTAGGCTATTATAAAAATAACTCTGTTCTTTGCGTCCCCTTCTCCTATAAAGTGGCTGTAATAAATATTACGTATAGAAATAAAAGGGCGTACGTTCTAATAATACCTCATCACTCTTAAAAACATAAATAAATATTTAATATGCTTTATTTGCAAATTTTTGGAAAGAAAATACGACTTTCCTTTATGAAGCTACATGACTATTAAGAGAGAAGAGAGTAGGAAGAAATATGGATTAGACGTTTACACAAAAGGGTGTAAGTTCAAATAATAGATCCAGTCCTTATATTGCCTTCGTCGAGGGAGAAGAAAACATTGCGCCAAAGACCTCAAATAGTGGGATGAAATAATAATAATAATATATATATATATTTTTTTTTTTTT
>JAFIDM010001028.1:63824491-63897344 GCA_023159025.1 Thereuonema tuberculata
TCCTGTTAGGATTGAACTAAAGCAATCCCATCAACAGGTTCGAATACATTAGGTTAAACAAAAGAAAGAATAACATACAAAAATCAGATTATACAACAAGTAAATGATACATCACTGATTTGATGCATACAAGAGTTATAGATAAAATAAAACACAACATAAATTATCATTTTTTTGAAAAGATAGGTTTGTTTTATCCTATTAAACCATAGGATTAACATTAGTTATTAACCAAATCTTAAGAAATCTTTTTAATGAAGATATTTTCTCAATTTTATTTATGTTTTTTATACCTACTTTATTAATTATGTCCTGCAAAATTTTATTCAAGTTACATTCTCCATAACTATTATATATTTGCGGATAATCAAGTATAAAATTTAAGTCATTCCTAAAATTATACAATTTACCATCTCGGTTATACAGATTATACATAATAATAATAATAATAATAATAATAATAATAATAATAATAATAATAATAATTCTGTCTGCCACTGGTCTGGTGCCTCACACATTGCACCACAGTCTCAGCACACTAGGACTTCACAAAATCACTTATGCACAACTGCAGAAGGCTGTGGTACTCAACACTACACGCATAGTTAGGAAATTTATGGACACAAGCACACATCCCTAATCATTCTTGCACACATCTTTACACTTGGCAGTATGTGCTTTGGTCCTTGACCCGCCATATTGTTTTTGCTGGGGAAACCCAAGGTTTGAAACATACAAACATAATAATAATAATAATAATAATGATAAAATTGTTTAGACTTTTTGAGTTATTTGGAAGTTATAAATTTTACAGGAAAATTTTTAAATTTTGGGAATTTTAAAAATTTGCTTCAGTTTAAGAGTGTGTTCTTTTTTAGAACTGATACAATATTGTCTAACAATCCTTCTAGTTAACCCACTAATTTCCCGAGCTTTATGAGATTAAAATTAATCCGATTTAAGCAAAAAAAAAAAAGTAATGTGGATTGTAGTTTATGTATCAGAAATGGAAACAAATCGTACTGTTTGCATTACATAATTGTAATCCTAACTAATACAAGTTGCCCCAAAGGCCTATGAAGAATCTTTCAAGTGGGAATCTTTTAACTAATATATAAAAGTGAAAATCTGTAAGTTTGTATGTTGTTCAATCACGCCTCAGCGGCGCAACTGACCAGAATGAAATTTTGCATGCAGGTAGTCTATGACACGGAGAAGGATATAGACTACTTTTCATTCCTGTTTACCAACTAGTTCCCCTGAGATGAATGAAAAATATTCCCAAAGTTCAAAGTGAAAAACTTCTCAAGATAGAGTTTAAAACGACATTTTTAAATCGAGTGCGTTTAAGGACATTCTTTGCAGGCGCGGAACACGATTACCTCACGAGTTATCTGATAATTCTATAGGCGATGTCTACGGTGATAAATATTACGGGTAATTAGTATATTGGATGTTGTTTAAAATTTAAAATTTAAGTTAGAATATAACATTAATTGGTAATGATCACGTGATATTTTACCAACTGCGGAAGGTTTCAAGTGACAGGAATGTGGAGAAGGCCACAAAGGGCATCGCAGTTTTAAATCGAGCGCAAGCTCGGAACACGATTAATTCACGAGTTACCTGACAATTCCATTAGGCGATGTATACTATACGATGCGGTAATAAATACGTTAAATATTGTTTAAAATGTAAACTTTAATTTAGAATGTAACATTAATTTGTAATGATCACGTGATTTTTTTGGAACTGATGAAGATCTCAAGTGATAGGGATGTGGAGAAGGCCACATCGTATATTCTCCGATATCTATAATTTGCTAAATAAATAAAAGTTTTTTTTCACATTTCGTAGGCAAGGCTTCCGGAGCGAAGCTACGGTAGCCGGCTATTTTAAATATAAATAGAGCCTTTTTATTTATTTATTCTTTTTTTTTTTGTTTTTTTTTTGACGGCTTTGAAAAAACAAAAAAACAAAAAATTAAGGACAACATTTGCAGGAAAATACGTTTTAAGTTACTTCTAGAACTTCTTGTTCCTTTATTTCTCTTAATATTGAGTGACAGAGTAAACTGAACAGTTATAAGAAAATTAAATAAAACAAGAAATAAATTCAGCATAAATCTAACCAAATTGCCTTTCTGGTTCGATTATCTTTCTGGTTAGATTTGTGCTGAATTCATTTCTTGTTTTATTTAATTTAAATTATTTTGCAGTAAACTCTTTTAACTTAAGTTATAAGAAAAGTTTAGAACTTCAACATCTGAACTTAACTGAAAGACATTGCTTACAAAATAATATTAAACAAAAAAAATTAGTAACTTAGAATACGTTTCTTCTTTTACTTACTTACAAAGAAGATAAAAATTTTTGAAAATTACAAAAATGTTGCTGATTTCCAGAGCTTTCTATCAATCGCCTGTATTCATTATTGTAAGAAAACAATTCTGTTATGTCTGACAACAGCCTTGATAACATTCTCTATCTCTTCTGAACAAAGAAGAACAAAGAATGTTGGATGTGACAAGTTGACAGCAACACTTTCTGCTAGATTAGAAGTCAAGGATAAAGTCAAAGAAGAACAAAGATTGGATTGTAAGTGCTAACTACTTCATAACCTGCCAAAATGGTTTATTACTAACTATCTGTTGATTAGTTTTCCACGAATATTTCGTTATGAATCAAGTTCGAAGAAATTGAATGTTGTTTTTTTTTTTAAGATTTTTTTCCCCTTCTTATTTTAAATATATATTCGTGGTAAAAATGTCTATAAAAAAGAACATGGGGTTTATTTATATGATAATGAAGGCGTGTTTTTGCTTAGAGGAGCCATTCCAGTGGTAATTATTCTACGAATGTGGAGACCTGTTTTTTCTTTTCTGTCGTAGCAATTACCCCATTACATGAGAACACGCTGCGAGGGGTAAAAGAAAATTTATTTTTCCTCACGACAGAAGAGGGTAGTAAAAGAGGGGATAGGTTATGCAGTGTCTACTCCCTGGGGGTAATGCATTTACGAGAATAGCAACTTCTTGGGAGAAATAAAATTCATATAAAAACATGTTAATCTTTTTATCTGTCTTGGAAACAGCAAGAGAACGGCAAACCATTTGAAGTCAACCATTTCTAGCTACATTTTTTTGTTAGTTTTTTGAGAACACTTTCTATGTTATTATTATTAATTATTCCTTAACTTATTATTTGTAATTACTATTATTATGTATTATTGCTGTCAATTTGCTAATTTAATACTGTACATCAATGTTAAAGTAATATATTAAAAGAATGTACTAAAAAAATTATAATTCATTATTGTGTTGTTGTTTTTTCTATTCCTAATAAATAATAAGTAAATTAAAGACATACACAATTAATGTAAATATTTACTTAGGACTCAGAAAAGTTATTATAAACTTTACTTTATTTATAAACTTTATTATAAAAATTTGCACATAAACTTTTAATGTACATTTTTTTTTTCGTAAAAAATTGTAAATTTTATTATAAAAAAAATGGCGAAAAAAAATTCATTTTTTGTTTGTTTTTGTTTTGTTTTTTTAGATGTGACACAAAACTTTTTCCAACTTTAATAGAATATTCCAGATAATTAGGTATTGATTTAAAATAAAAGCATCTAATTTAAGTTGCATTAATAGATTTCAAATATCTGTATTTATGAAGTATACGAAGACTTGCTATTCCATATTTTCTTTCTCTATTTGTCCTTTTTACTCACATCACGATAAAAATTTGGACTGATTTCTATAAAATTTGGACTGATTTCTACAAAATTTGGACATAGCTTAATGATGATCCACCTGAAAACGAAGGCACATTTTAACCTCAGTAAGCGCCTTTGTATATTGCTGCATAATTTGAAGGTATTGGTGGACCTCCCTAGCGCTGCATTCCACTTCCCGCTAACTAAGCAAATACCTAATGGGCGTTGTATTTTTAAAATTTTTCAATTTAATATTTTCAATAATGTATTTTAATGTACTTATATTCCAAGCAAATTACATTTTAGGAAGCTTTTCTGCCCATGTATAACACACGCTTTTTCAAAATATTATAAAACCTCAAAATGCTGGGAAATGTTCTAATAAAGTAGGAAAAAGCTTTTTATTATATTAAATAAAAATGGAATTTTTATTTCATATTTATTTTTCTCAGACTGGGAGTAAAAAGGCGTATTTATAAACAAAACAAATAAATAAATTATGAAAAACATACAAAATCGATGTAATTGAACACGCATTTATCTATAGAATAAATATATGGGCTATTTCCAAAGATGGATATTAAGATTTTTCAGCTTAAAATATTAATGCATTCTTAAGTTTCTGTTATAAATTATTAATTTCCTCTTTATTTATATCATTTCCAATTACACGAACGTGTTCTTGAGGCAAATTGTTCTTTTGCACGAACAGTATTAATATTCAAAAGCAATTCCAACCCACCTCATTTTTGAATCTAAATAAATGACATTTGCTTCATTATCATAAAATTCATTTTTTTTTTTTTAATCCCTTTACCAATTTTTACATAATCTTATTTCTTAAAGAAGGCACCTGAAAACCTAAGTAATGAAGAAACGACCTCCAATCAAACAAATAACATTTAACTCAAGTCCGAAGAGTTCTAAGAAAACTATATTTTATTGTTCATATAATTTGAATATTTTCAAAGCATTCGAAAGGGAACCGTATCAGTTATTAAAAAACAATGTTATTATTCGTTTAATATTTTAAAAGTTAAACCAGAAGCTTAAAGAGTAGTTAAAATTGTTCATTTCTAAATTTGATTAGCGTATATTGTTAACTATTTTCTACAAATACTTCATACTAAAGTTCAGATATTATAAAAAGTATTGAAAGTAAAACAGTATATCCGGACTCTCATTTATTTTCAACTGTTACATGTTTGTGAGCGAGCGGATAAAAAAGGAAATAAGCAATAATTTTAGTAAATGAAATTAAATCAACTAATATTTTTTAATCTCATATCTCTAGGATAAACTAAGTCATATATATTTTATTTTGGTATTTTAAACGATAATTGTACAGTTTTTTTTAGCATTCTTTTGATCTTTTCTCTATTTATCAATTTTAATAACTTTTATCCTCGCATTTTCTTAATATTCTAACTTTCGAATTTTCACTATAATTTTTTTGTAACTTGTAATCAATATTTTAAAAAGTATAATTTTAATATAATATAATTTTCCCGATATAATCTTTCTTTAAATGTGTCTGTATCGTATACAGGGTAAATATATAACTTTATATATTTTATACAGGATGTCCCAGAAGCAAAGGTCAATGGCAGGTCGTAGTATCAGTCGTAATAAGAAAAAAAACAAAAGTTTCTACGAGCATGTGTCCTATTTCGAACGGATTCCGAGATCGTGCTATTTTTAGAGTGCATTATTTTAAATGTGGCGCGCAATATTGTCCTTCCCTCACATAATACTGTGCCACTTGAATCGTTATGAAGCGTTTTGACTGTTGGTAGTGCTATTGCTACACATCTTCACAAATAGTTAACATCATAACGAGAGATACTGCGAATATCGTAGGTAGAAATGCTTACAGTTCTGCGATGGCTGTTCCCACGTCTACTGCTTTTGATGAATACTGTCGACTGTTCCCTATGTTCAAAATTTCGGTTCGTAGAGTGTTTTGCAAGGTACATTGCGTGAACATAGGCGAAACTAGGGGGCCCCGGCCCTCCCAGAAACGCCATGCCCCCCCCCCCCCTCCAGGGAAAAATTCATAGTGTAATTATTTTATTTTTTTAAATATAAAAATAAATTAAATAAAATATTTTTTAACTTATTGGCATTGTATGCATTATTTTCAAAATAGTGATTTTCAAGATACATTCTTTAATGCGTACATGTGACACAATGGGATTTCCTATCTACCTTGCATTTCGAACACAGAGGGCCTGCCCCGTCCCCCTAGAAAAATTCTCTAGTTATGCTTCTGTGCGTGAATGTGATACGCTTTCTAATGCTGATATTTCATCTGAATAATAATGCACTCCTAATTCAAAATACTAAAACCCTATTCAAATAGTTCTACATCGTATTATTCTGTAATATCTCTTAATCTGTTCGATTAGGACACTAATTTATACAAGCATTTCTTAGACTAATTGATACTACGACCTTCCAGAATATTGACCTTTCCTCTTGGACAACAATCTTCTTTTCTACAATATTGTTCAAGAAAAACATCGAATGATCAAAATAAAACTTCTATTAAAATGTTCTCTATTTAACAATCTTTTTAACCTGATTCAAAGAAATATAAACCATAGAAATCAGCATGTTTACATTCATTCCGTAACAATAAATTGGAATCAGTAAAAGTTCTTCTTGAATGTAATATATCAAATAAATTGTTTAAAATAATAAAACTAATACTGAATAATTTCTTTGAGATAGGTTAAATAATTTATATTTGGAAAAATCTATTCTATATTTTGTTTCTTTCGCTGTAACTCATTAATTATCGAGGCAAGGCTGAGAAGCAAATGGGGACAGTTGTCGTATTCGTATTTTCTATCTGTTACAATCCCTTCCGTCTGTAATAGACAGTTGCTTCATACTGAACCATGATATAAATAAGGAAAAAATAATGTTGAATTCAAATTAAGAAAATAAGTAGCAACATGAAATTTCATACAATTTGAAACGCATTCCCTAAGATAACATTTCGGGTTCTTTTTTGTTTTTTTAAATAGAATTTGGAAGTAGTGACTGAGCAATGGCAAATAGAACCGAACTTAACAAGTCAATGCAGAGTTTTGTTGGAAACACAAAACCAAACGATCCCGTACAATTTGTAATCTATCAACGCTTGTCTATTCGAACGACTTTGAGTAAGCGGTCATCTTGAACTGGAAGTGATCGCACATTAGGTCGAGGATATCACATTCGTTCTCATCGTCGTTGATTCAATGTAAGTAGATATATCCCAATTTTGCATCTATTTTCCTCATCCGATCAGTGGCCGAACCGGAAGTGGCTGAACCGAAAATGTGATTTTTTTCCCCCCCTCAAACCTCCAAGTCATGTGGAGTCCAATGAGAGACAACTCGTGGCGCTCCGACTCCCGGTTTGGGCTGCAGAGAACATTACGTACACACATAAATGGAAACCTTTGTCGTTTAAAAAAGGCGTTTTATGTAAACAAAAAAACAAAATCGTAACGTCCTTAGAGTCATTCAGTGTAACTTTTGAAAGCTTCTGTGTAAGATGAATGTAAGTAGGAGAAAGCTTTCGCTTACAGAGTCTTCTTTTAAAGAAACTGTTATTTAACCTAGCCACGATATATCCTTGAGGTTAAAGATACTGATATTTGAGGAATTTCATTGAATGGGTTCAACGATGTGGTCGCCAAAAGTCAACTAAAAAGGAAACACAATTCCACAAATTTCAAATTTAACAAGAACTTAAAACTTACTTTTCCTAAAAATGTGATTTTTTTTTTAATTTTTTTTCTTTCTTTTTTTAAAAAAAAAGTCGAGAAAAATCTACTAATATTTTTAAATTCTGATATCTGCAATTTACAAATAGTAAAAAGTTTTCTGAAAATAAATAAAAAAAATCTGCTCCCTAATTTCTCGACATTTGGGGAAAGAATCCCAAAATAAAATTTAGATCGTCCTTTTAAATTTTCCTCACCTTTATCATTTTGCACTTAGTCATGATCTTAAATATGCATACTAAGTAACAAGAAGATCCATCAAGAGGTTCAAAATTATTACGGTCACACACAGACTAACAAAAAAATTACATTCCATCCTACAGGGGATCCGAACTGCGGAACCTTGGATTTACAGGCCAGCGAGGTACGTTACGCCATAGAAACAATTGCTTTCTTATGATAGCAGTGAGCTAATAAGGCAATACTTGAAAATCGATGAAAATAACGCCGAATGTCTCAAAATCTGTGGGGCGTTGGCCCCAATACCTACATATATTTTTGAAGTACTTAATTTGTACTTTCATCTCACAAAAGGGCACTCACATTTGAAAGATACAGGGTGTGTCGTCTCCTTGTAAGTGTTCTGATAAGGTTCATTTTCCTACGAAAGTAAATAAAAAAAATATTGCATAGATATAGTTAATGTAGTTATGTCAATATTATCTACAGATGTATTCGATCTGTGGATAATGGAAAGAACAATGCAATGATGTAAATCAAGGCCAAGAAAGTAGATTATTTTCTGTAATATTTTTAAGGACTCGTTTGTTTATGATTTTTATACGTTGACGTTGTATTCTGGGATCATTTGATACCTGTAGGATTACATTTCTTTTATTAAAATTCTCGACATTGAGATGACATGGGATTTTATTTTGTTTCTTCTTTTCTATCTGAGAGACTCTAAAAGAACTAAATTATGGTCATAAGAAGATGGAAGTGTGGGTCCGTTAGTCCAGTGGTTTAGGAGTTGGACTGCGTACTGGTTCAAATCCTGGCGGTGGCCGTGGATTTTTTTCAACGGTTTTTTTCTCATGCAGACTGGCCCGAGGGTTCACCCAGTCCTCTGTCAGATGGGTACCGGGTGTCGAGCTGACCATCCGACCACAACTAGTCTCCGCTAGCCGAGAATCGCTGCGAGGCTAAACCTCCCGCGCACCCACGGACCTACATGGCCTGTTAGAAACATTTGAGTACTTTCTGTCATTCTAAAGATGCAACAACATCAATTATGTAATATTATTTTTATCTTTTATTTTTTCCAATTTTTTTTTTATTATTATTATCCAATAAAAATTCTTAAAGAAAGGATAACTATTGATATTCTATTGCTATTCCTATTCTATTGCTATTTAGTACCGTAATAACATATCAGAATTCTTGTTGCATCATAATTAACAATTCGTGTCAACATTCAAGCGTGGCATCTTGTCAATTTTTCCTTATCTTTTAAGCTGGCCAATTTGAAGAATCGGTCTGAAATTTTAATTTTCCATGTATTGCAAGGAAGCCTATAATACAGAAAGGTAATTACATAATAGCAATTGTCGAATTTAAACAATTATTGGATAACAAAAACTAATTTATCTAAATACGCCTAAATTAAAAAAAAAAAAAGAAAAAATCGACTTTTAATAATCTAGCTCTTTCATTTCTGAAGTATCCACATTATTGTATGGAAAGTGGCGGGTTCTTTTGTCAGGACAGTGTATTATTTATTGACTAGCCGGGTATCGTCGCTTCGCTCCGGAACCCTTGCGTATATAGCATTAAAAAAAAAAAAAAACTTTATTTATTTAGCAAATTAATATTGAGATCGGAGAATATACGACTTTCCAGCCCATTGTGCCCTTCTCCACTTAACTCAGGTGTATTGCGGGTTGGCGCCACACACCTGGGGTTGCCGCCATACACTTCATCGTCAGCTTGCCAGATTATTCCCTATCCCGAATTTCGAAAAATCCGGCCTTATTCCTTGTCTACATCATAAAGGAAACCTCTGTGCAAAATTTCAGCTTTCTAGATCCAAGGGTTTGGGGTGGGCGTTGATGAGTCAGTGAGTGAGTCAGGACTTTTCTTTTTATATATTTTCATGAATTTTGTTTTGTTAACATCATTGATTAGTTCTTCATAGATTATATTTGGATGTGTTATTTTCTCATTTTCAACTGTTATCCGATTCGTTCTTTATATATTATTCCTGGTGTTTTGATATCATGTTTATTTATGAAAATATTATCTATATTTGTTTTCGTATTTCCATGAATTATACAGTTTCTTGTTGTTCCGTAAAGACGATTTTTGAAACCATTACTGCACATAAGTTTTACGTATTTCTGTACTACATTGTTTTTATTCATTTTGAAAATATCATTTACGTCGCCAATCAGTATAGTTGGACAGTTGTTTAATATATTTTCTTTTTTTATGAATAGATTCTCTATTTCAGTAACATTATAGTAATTTGTAATTTAGCATTTTGCTTATAGAATGACAGACAGAATAACGTTTTATAATATACGTTTTAATAATATATAATAATAATAATAGCCGGGTAGCGTCGCTTCGCTCCGGAACCCTTGCATATATAGCATTCAAAAAAAAAACTTTATTTATTTAGCAAATTAATGTTGCGATCGTCGGAGAATATATAACTTCCCAGCCCGTTGTGGCTTCTCCGAATAGCTCGGATGTATTGCGGGTCGGCGTCACACACCGAAAATTCACATTTTTGCATGTATCTTGCAAACGCTGAAGCGTTTGTGAATAAGTGATATATCGTTCGATAGAACTTTCAAATACCAACATTTTCTCAATATAATGTACTCTTCCATCTTTTATACTTTTCGTTTAAATTGAGAAAAAGTCAAAATTTGACCCTTTAAAAGGCGCCATCTTGGAAACCAAAAACTTTTTTCGAAAGTTTTGGTAGCATTTTGTTTGTCTTAAAAAGATCTATATTTTATCCATTTACATGACCACTCTATCTCTTATAGTTTGGTCACAAAATTGGAAAAACGTAAAGTCTTATGACAGACAAAATAACGCTTTTATAATATATAACTAGCCGGGTACCGTCGCTTCGCTCCGGAAGCCTTGCGTATATGGCATTAAAAAAAAAAAAAAACTTTATTTATTTAGCAAATTAATATTGAGATCGGAGAATACTTTCCAGCCCGTTGTGCCCTTCTCCACTTAACTCAGGTGTATTGCGGGTTGGCGCCACACACCTGGGGTTGCCGCTATACAATTCATCGTCAGTTTGCCAGATTATTCCTTATCCCGAATTTCAAAAAATCCGGCCTTATTCCTTGTCTACATCATAAAGGAAACCTCTGTGCAAAATTTCAGCTTTCTAAAAGATCCAAGGGTTTGGGGTGGGCGTTGATGAGTCAGTGAGTGAGTGAGTCAGGACTTTTCTTTTTATATATGTACATTTTCATGAATTTTGTTTAGTTAACATCATTGATTAGTTCATTATAGATTATATTTGGATGTGTTATTTTCTCATTTTCAACTGTTATCCGATTCGTTCTTTACATATTATTCCTGGTGTTTTGTTATCATATTTATTTATGAAAATATGATCTATATTTGTTTTCGTATTTCCATGAATTGTACAGTTTCTTGTTGTTCCGTAAAGACGATTTTTGAAACCATTATTGCACATAAGTTTTACGTATTTCTGTACTACATTGTTTTTATTCATTTTGAAAATATCTATATTTACGTCGCCAATCAGTATAGTTGGACAGTTGTTTAATATATTTTCATTTTTTATGAATAGATTCTCTATTTCAGTAACATTTTAGTAATTTGTGATTTAGCATTTTGCTTACAGAATGACAGACAGAATAACGTTTTATAATATACGTTTTTATAATATATAATAATAATAGCCGGGTACCGTCGCTTCGCTCCGGAACCCTTGCATATACAGCATTAAAAAAATAAAACTTTATTTATTTAGCAAATTATGTTGCGATCGTCAGAGAATATATAACTTCCCAGACAGTTGTGGCTTCTCCGAATAACTCGGATGTATTGCGGGTCGGCGTCACACACCGAAAATTCACATTTTTGCAAGTATCTTGCAAACGCTGAAGCGTTTGTGAATAACTGATCTATCGTTCGATAGAACTTTCAAATACCAACATTTTCTCAATATAATGTTCTCTTCCATCTTACTTTTCGTTTAAATTGAGAAAAAGTCAAAATTGGACCCTTTAAAAGGCGCCATCTTGGAAACCAAAAACTTTTTTCGAAAGATTTTTGTAGCATTTTGTTTGTCTTAAAAAGATCTACTTTTTTTCCATTTACATGACCACTCTATCTCTTATAGTTTGGTCACAAAATTGGAAAAACGAAGAGTCTTATGACAGACAAAATAACGCTTTTATAATATATAATTGCTTTTTCTTGGACTTAAATGCATATTCACTTTACCGTGAGCAGGCACATGAGGCAACCCTCTTTCCAGAAGCTTCAACAATCAAAAATTGAAGTATCAAAAAATTTACTTCTTAGAAGTTAAAAAAAGAGGAGAAAATTATATTCTCACAAGTCAGCGTTAAATTCAGAGTAATTTAAAACGAAAAATTAAAATGCAATAATATAGAAAATTAAGAGTGTAATTACTTTTGTACGGATTTTCAGATACATCTATGTAAGGTCTCGCAAATGATGTGACTGCTTTTTTTTAGGTTAAATGTTTTTGTCATCTTTAGGTATAATTTTCACAGGGTCTAGTTTGTGAGACCATGGCTTCGATAGTTCGCGTCTTTCCCACATATTTTGCTTGACAAATATTCCATAAATTTTGCAAGTAAGTTTCAGAAAATTTCACATTCTAAAAAAATTCTAAAAATTGTACGGACTTGATAAAATTTCTGTCCTGCTACAAAAATAAACAAAATTAATTTATTGATCAACTCCACATACCACATCATAGTATTTAAAAAATTTTATTTAAATACTAAAAGTTAAATACAGTGCAACTTGGATAATTCGAAGCTGAAGGGACCACTACAAAACTTCGAATTATCCAAGATTTCGAATTAAACAAGTTACATCTTTTAACTATAATTTCAGGTCCACTGAATGCTTAAAAAGATTATTCTGTCAATAAGTAAATATTTATTCAGAAAGATCATAGTATGAAAGACTTAAACACTATATTTATGTAAACAAAATAAGATTTATATTACGTAAGCTACAGTACAGGAAATTATAGTTTTTCAAAAAATTGTGCAATGTCTGATTATTTTGTAGAATTCAGTAGCTTAAGGTTAGCAAAATCATCAAGCATGTTTAGTGAACGGAAAACAGCTTCACTTACGTTGGTTTGTCCTTCAATGTACCGACGAAATTCGGCGCTATCCCGTACTCGTTGGCGATTTGGCATTTCTTCTTCACACCCTTTTCCACCTCGCGAATGACGGCGACCTTTTCAGCGAACGTTAAATTCTTGTACACGCGTGGTTTACTGAAAGACATGGTGACACTGACAGCAGGAAGCTCGAATGGTGTCTGAAGCGTCAAGTGTCGAACGGTGGCGGGAAGGGGATTTCAGTTGTCACGTGTCGAATTTCTTAACGATGAAACGCCGAAAAGTCATTATGGTTCGAAATTTTTTATAAAAAACTTCGAATTAAGGAAGTTGAACTTCGAATTATCCACGATTTTTTAACATTGATTTAATAAGAAATTCAAGGGACTAAGAGAAATCTTCGAATTAACCACGATTTCGAATTAAAGACGTTCGAATTATCCAAGTTGCACTGTACTATGATATGGTATGTGGAGTTTTATCAATATTAATTACACAAGAATGAAAAGGAAGAATTTACTTGAAGAATATGGAACTTTCATATATAAACAAAATTAATTTGTTGTTGGATTTCATTTTTTTTTTTTTAATGATCAAAATTCCCTTCATTCTTCATCAGAGGACACGAGAAAGATGTTAAACTTTTCCCACCCACTACAACGTTTCCGGTTCATTAGAGGGAGGGTCTATTTCGACGTACGCCTGTGGTGATGACAAGAACCCGAATCAACCTCGCACTTAATTAATTCCGAGTTCCAACATGCAATTAACTAATGCGCCTTAAGGAGCTCTGATTTTTCTACTTCTTCATTCTTAGGTCGATGGTTTAGTTCCCAATAAAGAAAAAAAAAAATACCTTACGGTAGAGAAAGGATTGGATGAAAAAAAAAATAGCAGAGAAAACCGCGCTGTAATTGTCCTCTCCTGTGTCTTTACTTCCGGATGAAAGAGGTAATACGTTGATCACAGCAATTCGCATTAACGTAAGGATTATAATGTTTTGCTTTGAGGCTTTTTTGCGAGGGAAAAAAATATAAAATAAGCCTATAAGACATATTTGACCTCCAGGTGGCGCTAATCTAACTGTGTGTTTGTTTTTTTCTTCCGTTAGTCGAATGCCTAAACTTTTATCACATTTTAAATACTATTGTGGTTCAAAAATATGAAACTATGTAAAGTAGACATTAAATCATTGTAGTTGTAATTTCTAAAATGTATTTGGATTTTTAATTAGGCCTAGTTGTTTTTATAAAAACAATTCCCAAAGACGATCAAAAAATTTTATGATTTTTTTTTTCCTATTTTAGAAAGAACTATACAGAATTTTGGCAATTAAAAATTGTGAGGCAATTCGGGAAGACCATTTTTATTACAATTTAAGAAAAGATTCTTTTAAATTGAAAATTAGAACCTTTGGCATCAATTTTTTTTTTAAAAATAATAAAAATATCGAAAAGATAAAATAAAATTTCTCATTTAAACCAATCTTAATTAGTTTCTTTATTATGTTTTAACTAATAATATAAAAAAAAAATAATTTTTGGTCGATTTCTTCTTCAAAATTTATAACAATTTTTTTTCTTATCACAAATAACAATCATTATTTTTAAAACTGTCATTTATAGGTCAAAATTCTTTTTAAAAATTGAAAATGCAATGCCTTTTTCAACTACGCAACTTCAACTACGCAAAATTTCAGAGTTTCTCACTACATTAATATTCAAACTATAATAAATTTTGTAAAGAAATGTTGGATATTTCGAAAGTACTCTTATTTTAATTGTATATATATTTTATTTTAATTGAGATGTGTGGGTGGCCTTAAATTCGCCAATAATTCAACTTACACACATTAATTACTTGAAAAATAACAAATTTTAGAAGACCAGAATGTGGAAAATGGCTATAAACCTAAGAGCTGTATCTTAAGACGGAGACACTGAAGGTAAAAGACGGCAAATGTCTTGAGGAATATTCACTATTACTTTGAAAGATTAGATCCTGGTTTATTGTGTAGTTTTGTTCGTCAACCCCCCCCCCCTTCCCCACTCTCCCTTGGGTTCATAATCACAGAAATTGTAAAGATGTAAGAAGAATCAAGGAATTTAGGAATCGCTTGTAATGTTATCTTTATTGTTAGGATAATAAAACAGCAAATCATTTTAATAAAACATTAAAAATTGTGAGTTGCAGTACTCGATTATTTTATTATTCGAGGCTTGAAGCGATGTTAACTAAAGTTTTCAAGTAGAACAGGATTAAAAACGAAAAAACAAGAACTTTATAATAAATTTAAGAATTATATACGTATGTTAGAAGATTAAAATCGAAATAGTTAAGTAGTGTATCTATGTATACACTAGCAGCAAAGCCTGTCGGACGACAGGCATAAAAAAAAATCTGAAAAATCATTTTATTATCAACTATCAACTATTAAGTAAATATCTCCTTATAAACTATATTTTTTGTAAAAACAGCATCAGATCCTTCTATCAGATGTCCTTGATCTATTTGGTCAAAATTTTTGATTTTGACGTCGCAAGCACGACGCGCTCGAGAAATAGCAACGTATAACTGTCCCTGACTTAAAACAGGCTCTGGTAAATAAATACTAACCATATCTAAAGTTTATTGAGAACCCTTGGATCTATCTTAATAGCTTAATTATATCGAGTTACAGACAGACAGACAGACGAATTTAGCCAATTTATTTTATACATATCTTTGATTTGATTTGAAATTAATACCAACCAAATCTAAAGTTTGTCCTTTTAAATACATTTTACTAAAAGTAAGAATGGAATAATTATTATTTTTCACTCATAACGTCGAAAGGCATTTAAAACTCACCTTTGTAATCTAAATACTGCGCTAACTTGTGAACGAAGCTTCTATGGCAAAAATGGTTTTGAGTTTCAAAATCAGCGGAAAAAATTAAGTAAGTATACCAAATTTCATTAAAATGGGTGCAGGGGTAACAAAATTATTTGGTTTTGAACGTATGTTTTGTTAGAATTTCAGTTGTCTAGGTCAGTTCCCAAGGATAAAATTTCATGGAAACAACATGGAATGACAAAATGAACTAATATTTTCATCCAATTTGAGTACCCTTGATTCAATGGTACCATTGAGAACCCTTGGATCTATCTTAATAGCTTAATTATATTGAGTTACAGACAGACAGACAAACAGACAGACTGACAGACAGACGAACTTAGCCAATTATATAAGTTGATAGTTACAGATCTATGGTAAAGAGCATTATGTGGCTATTTTTTCCTTGAATATACAAAGCACTTAAAGAATATACTGTGTTTTCCTATAATTTTTTAAAATTCTTTAACGTGCGCAAATATAACATTTGTTTAAAAGAAGAATCCGCCGTCGCACTATAATTTTTTCCTTTAATTTTATAAACTTTTATATTATAGTTTAGTTTTTTTCAAGAACCAAGTGTCAATTCACTCCTATATTTATTGGAAGATCAAAAAGTATATAGTATCGAAGCAAAATAAAACATTGTATGATTAAAATGTGTTTGTAATTTGAAAATGTCTACTAGTCGGCTTGTTGTCTGCTAGATGGAATTTTTAGAGGACCATTCTTGACTTAAAGAATCTGTCTTTAAAGAATATAAAAATAAGATTTGAAATCGGCTGTTTTTTTGTTTTTTTTTCCATTTTAAACTCAAATTTTGTGTTGTATATATGTTGTGTATCGTTCATTTAGAATAATAAATTGTGTTCTTGATATATCGTGAAAGTAACTTCTGTTATAATACAGTATATATGTATGAACTAGATATCTATCGCATAGTGTGAACTGAGCATATAGCGCTGGGAGGGGGAATCCATTTTAAGGACTGGGCGGGGGTGAGATGGAGACCAATTAACATGGCACGCATATTTTAAGCTGGGCCATAATTAAGCTATTTTATGGAAACCTGTCCTGCTGTTTTAGCGTGATACGAGGCAATTACAGACAGATAAATGGCCGCAGAACAAAAAAGTTCGTATGGAAAAGTAAGACTTAACTTACTTTGCTTGCACAGTCAATCAAAATATTCTTTATACTTTACTTATCTAGTTTTTGAAAATCAGTAATCCCCATTATGCTCCATCATTTTAATGAACCTGTATATACACAAAAATACATGTTATATAGAAAGTAAATTTTAATTTCCATAAACAAATCATACAACAAGAAGAAAAAAACCCAACATAAATGGACAATAAATATGCTATCGCCTACTGAGCCATCATCAGAAAGAATCCTTTACATTAGTTAACTAGTAGGCCTAACTATTGGTTCGGGTTTTAATTCCGCCTGTAATGTTATTGATGAAAAATGAATTTCTCTAATAAGTAATAATATGTAATCCGTATTTGCTTTGTCTTTTTTTTTTGTTTTTAATTTGTAAGTTTTTTTTTTCCTTACATACTTTTTAATGCATTTATTTTTTATTTTGTTATTTGAAAAAAGTTAAAATGAATAGATAAATTTAAAATTAATAAGTACGGTAACAAATAATGCTTATTGCTTAAAAATGTATCTAGGTAATATTGATCCAAGAAAGAATGCAAAGAAGTTAACGAATACGAAATATAATCTTTCTTCCTTAAAGTTTGTACTACTTTCATAATTTCAACAAGAATGATCGAGAAGTTTCCTATAAGAGCGTAAAGTCTACCTTCTTTAAAACGTTACTTTAAAGAACGTGCATTTTTTTAAAGTTTCCTTCATAGTTTAAATTGTTAAAACGACAGTATTTATAAAAAAAAAAATCACCATTTTTCTGAATTTTAATACTTTTTAATATAGGCAATCTATATTGATAATTATTCATTTAATCGAAGTTGATAACAAGTGAATATAATTTGTGCTAAAGCATTAATTTAAAAGCTACCCAAAATAATATAAAAAATTTAAAAATAATAATAAAAAAAGAAAATACATTTAACCTAAGGAAATATTAAAAAAAAGGTAAGAAAAAAAAACTTTAGGAAAAAAAGAAGAAAAAAAAAACAAAAACGCGCAGACATAGAGAAAAAAAGATTAAAACAAAAAAAAAGTAAGATGTATGGGTTTGAACCGACAACCTTCAGTATATGAGTCCGAAATCTTAACCATCAAGATATGTAGTTGACAACTGAAATGAAATGTTTGCATTTGTAACAATTAAGCTAAAAGCGGAAAGCCAATGAAAACAATTCCAAATATCTCGAACATGGGGGCGTTGACCCTGAAAATACCCCATTTCTATATTGTTTCGGCCTCTGAGGATGATGGTGAAATCCGTTGGTCGATCCGACCTTCCGTTCGGGAGTTGTTAGGGGTGGATAGACGCGGACGGACGGACTGGACAAACGCAACAGCTACCGATTTTGGATCGCTAACACAATAGCTCCCAAATGGGTCACTAAAATCCACAATACTAGTTGCCTAAATTGAATTAATCAAATCAGAGAACGTGAAAATATAAAATGGAGTACAGTACAAGTGAATAAAAAATCATTGTTTCAGTTCTAATGCTTGTCTTTGGAAACTCATTATCTTCACGAACAAATTTCTCCCCACGTAACAAGTTTTACATATAACAGATTAGATCATCTATTATCCATAAATATCCTCACCAAATTCCAAGAAGAAAATTCCTAAAACGTTCAAAAGTTATTACAGGGGACACGTAGATATTTAAGACATTGATTTTTCTAAAAGGTTATCTTTGATATTTTTTTTTCCTCAGAAGAATGTTTTTCTTTAGGGGTTTTTGAAGTTCTCTGACCCCAACATTTCATTTTCTCGTCCCTTTACTTCAGCCCACAACACATCAAACGATCGTTTTTCTTCGCCCCTGAAGTGAGGAAAAATATAATAAAAAAACCTAAGTGTTGTTTCTCACACTTCCCTGACAGCCTGAAAGTTTGTTACGAATAGTCTTAAGTGCTTTTGACTTTCACTAACTACTTGAAAAGGAAATTACGATTCTCAATCGATTTATTCCAAAAATTACAGAAAAAATAACATCTCTGAATTAACATGAATTTTTTGAAATATTCGAAAATGGTGAATTTTGGATCTCAAATAGCAAGATTTAAAATATCTTATAACAAACAGTTTATAAAATTTCTTGGATTAACAAGAAGTTTGTCAAAGGACTTAAAGCCTACTTACAATTTTGCCTTAAATTTTTTTTTTTCTTTTTAAAAAACAAAACAAAAAAAAAAAAAAAACTTCAAAACATCACAAACAATAATTTTTCATTTATTTTTAGATTATATTTGTCGAGTAGAAATAGTGGACATTTTTCATTCTTTGAAAAAAAAAAAAATAATAATAATAATAATTAAATCCGCATTTAAGCAACTTACTGATAACACAATTTTTTTTTTAATATTTTATTTTATTTTTTAGGAAAGTTACAACGGGAATATACCCAGTTACAGTATCTCTAAAAAAAAAAAAAAAAAAAAAAAAACAAAAACAGATAGAAAAAAAAAAAAAAAAGAAGCCAATTAACCGAATATAACAGAAATATTTGTGTGTAAAATACACAAAAAGAAACATAAGAAAAATGATACACAAGAAAACATAAAAAAAAATAAATAAATAAGAATACATATTATTATTATTATGTGTGGTGAGTGTGGGTGGCAGGGAAGCCGAGCACCGCAATCGTTGGTCAAAATAAGAATACATAAATAAATACATTTTTTGATAATATTAGAGCTTGCGCAAATTGATTAATAAATGGATTAATAATAAAATGTCGATAAAAAATCATTTCGTATGTTTTTTGTTTTTTTTGAATGGGAATTTTTATAATTTTTCCCCGTTGATTTCAGGACAAAGATAAACATACAAATAAAAAGTTTACAAAAAGATTGTTTCAGATGTTCAAAATTTACAGCGAGGACACAAAGCTAGACATTGAAATAAATCTCATTTTTTAGGAAGTACATTAAAAAATAATCTCAAATTTAGATCATTATATTACTTTCAAAAATATACCTTAAAAGTAATTTAGGAAAATTGAAATAAATACTTTTATTTTTGACATTACTTTGTAACTCTTAAAAAAAAATACGTTAATATTTCAGATGAGAAGCTATAAATGTCTTAAACACAGATAATAAGAAAGATATATGATTGACTTACTCTTTTATGTACAAGAACTTTCAAGTTAATGATTCTATTTTTGAACTATCCATTAAAACTATCAGTTACTACTTTTGTTCTTAGTGTTCTAAGGTATCAATTAATAGAACAAGAATTTTCATTGTCGCCTCCAGCTATTATTAGATCTCGAAGAATAAATCAAGGAAATTGACCATTGTCTCTATCAGGGAACGGCCATCGCCAAATGAATACAAAGAGTGTTTAAAAGACATTGTAAAAAGGCTGCAATTGGTAACAAACAGGTAATGAAGCTGTCAGGGCGGATGTAACAACGTTTATTGATCTCACACTTAAAGAATACGATTACGATAGTCTCCCGTGATTGGAACCGATAAATCTCCTGGACAGAGGAAGTTCTCTGGCAACTAAAGGGGAAACATTCCTTCAATGTCGGTCATTAACAAATATAAATAAAAAAATACCTAACATGACCTTCATAAATCACAACAATATTTTGCGGTCATTAGACCTGGTGGTAGAAAACTGGATTTTTTGAATTTTTTTATTGTAGATTTGAAAGTGTGATACCGAGAAGGAAATCTTCAGGATTTATGGTTAAGAGCAGGTGGTTTGCACGACATACTGACCAGAACAAAGAAAGAACAACATGGAACAGGAGAGAGAGAGAAGGATATTCTATTCTTTTCTACATCTTTCTGTGAGGTTGAAGACTCTGCCTCCCACATTGTAGCATCCTTAATTGAGAAGAGAAAAAAAATCATTTCTGATTATGTTAATTTCTTGGTCAGTCACGCAGCAGAAGTTTTTTTATACTTTGAGGAAATGACATCCATAGAATTCATGTCTAGGAATGCGTAACAGTAGCTTACTGAAATAAGTAAAAAAGTGGTAATGGAAACTACCATTCACACATCTCGGCTATTTCTTAAGATTAACTTTATTTATTATACATACTTTATTTATTATCTCGATATCTCGAACTTCGATATCTCGAAAACCTTAAAATGTCGAAAAATTATTTTTCGCCTTAATATTATATATTCATCTAATATTAATTTTAATTCTTATGTCGAAGAGTTTTCACTCAAAACCTTATGTCGAATATTTTTCGAATTAAAAAAATGAATTTTTTAGGAAAAATCGCCGTTCAGTTGTGTCGAAGCAAATAGAGGTACTGTATTTTTTCAAGACTCTCTCACACCCTTCATTATCTCTCTGAGGGGTCAAGGACGATTCCGATAGATCCCTCTGGTCGATAACTCCATTTGGGGAAAGGAGGGTGCGAGTGTGCGCTACTATGTCTCGCCAGTCATTTGTTACATTGTTGCTTAGGCGTGTTGTTCTGAATTGTTCAGAATTTACTGCGTATGGTTAAGTTAGTCGGTGAAAAACGTTAGCGAAGTTATAAAACGTGTCAGTGAATCGCGAAAAAATGGAAAGTTCCAAAGAAAAGAAAACAGTGAGCGTTAAGCGAAAGTTGAACGCGTTGACAATCGAAAAAAAGGTAGAGATTTTAGAGGCTGTAGATAAAGAGTGGAAAAAAGGGACAAATCGCAAAGGATTTCAAAATTCCAGCATCGACTTTATCAACAATATTGCAAAACAGAAACAAAATTGAGAAACTTTTCGAACATGAAAAAGGAGCCGCGAAGAAGATTAAAATGGCCGGATATTTTCGACTACTTTTAAAAATTAAAATTATCATTGCTATATTTAGACTTATTGTCAACTATCATTACATATTTAGAGTTATTGTCAACTAACATTACATATTTATACTTATTCTCATCTATCAAGACTCTAATTTTTAGAATATTATTCCGTATCTTGTGTTTTTACGTGAAATTTTATGTTTTGGTTATGACCTTGTTATCTCGAAAGCTCGCTATCTCGAATTTTTTTTAGCGTCCCTTCAACTTCGACATATCGAGAGTCTACTGTATTTATTTATAAGTGCCTTATACAACCACTTCGACATTTCAATATGTAAATTATAAGATAGTAAGTACATTACAGATGTTACACATTATTCATATCTTTATTTATATTTTTGGAAGCCTAAGTTTCTAAGTGTGGCTTATAATGACAGTATATTAGCTACAAAAGAAAGCAGAGTTTGACCTCAAAACAAACTCAGATTAAACAAGACTAAACAAATCCTAAACAATATGGGACGTTGAAATCTCAAATTCAAGGATGGACAAACAAAATTGATAAGGAAACATTCGGTTTTTTAGTAAAACTGTTCAGGTTTATTAAGTTATTGAATCAATCATTTTTAAGATCCTAAGACTAATAAGTTTGACTGAATCTCAGTCATATTCAACGAACGTTTCGTCGAAAGCTATAACAACTGCTCCATTTGTAAAAAGTAATGCTTTTTCGAATTATAAGGATGTGACGTAATAGTTGATAAATCCTTAACCAAAATTAAAACTGTTTGTTTGTAGGGCACGACAAATGGTACTATAATTATTTAAAAACAGCGAATTACCAATTAGGTTTAAAATAACGATCATAGTCATCCAAATAATACGTTATTTACAAGTATATTTGTATAATTTAATCTAGATGTAATAGATAATAACAATTGAGTTGCCAATCAGTGTTTTTGAAACGGATGATGCTTGGGACCTTCCTTATCCAAGACATTATAAAAACATCGAGATGAGCACGGACTTATTAATGTAGTTTAACTCCTGCAGAAGGCTTAAGGGTAAGAGCCGAAGTATTAAGCACAAGTAACTAGAATACAAAAATTCCTTATCCACTCTTATATTCTTTATACGTTAATAAGTATATTTGTTTTTAATTTTAAATTATTTAATTGTACAACCCATTAATTTTTTTTATTTTTTTTTATTTATTTTCCATTAACCCCCGAAATGGTATTGACTTAAGTTCCGAAATCTAATCTAATAAATAAATTTGTTATCAATAATTGAGGAAACATTTTTAAAAAATTAAAAAAACAAAAACAAAACAACCTAAGAATTTTTTTATTTAGTACACTTACTGTATATAATTCATAGAAATATTTAAAATTTAGTACTTACATTGTCCTTAGTCCTATAATATACATACTAAGTTTCAAGAAGATTATTTGAATTCATTATTTGAATTCACAAATTAAAATTCGATGAAGCACCTTAAATTGCCAAATTCCTCAACAATTTGGAGACACTATTTTGGGATTTTATTCTTGTATCGGTCTTGAAATCTTATTTCTGTATTGCTAACCACTTGAATTTTTATGTCTCCAAAGAAACTATTAAATAGTTTCAGTGATACAAAAAACTCATATCAAAAAAATTATTTAAATCCATATTCTCTCCTTTTTACATTGAGATGTGATTTTCAATATTAGAAAATTTAAAGTATTAAGAATAATAGAATTCTAAAAATCTAAAGGTAAAATTTACTTTAATTTTAAACTTGTTTTTGGTTGATTGATACTTCTTGTTTTAATTTAAATGTTATTGTGAATTATGAAATTAGAACTTGTATTGCTACAATAAACTCCAGATTATTCGAGGAATTGGATGGCGCGGCAATCACGGATAAGCGAATTCCGCGGATAATCCGAAATAGGACGAAAATCAACACAAAAATGCTTTTAACATGTTTTATTTACATTAAAATGGCAATACATACAGTTACAATACATAGAGGAGGAGGTGCAAATGTGGAAGCATGAGGATAATGTGGAACATCCAGTATCTGGCTTGTAGAGTGTTGTGCTGTAGTGAAATGAGCGGCAAATAGTTTTAGTTGTTTATCTTTATCCCAGTAGAAGCGCTGGCAGTCAGAGGATCAGTGGATGTGGTGTAGTGCGTCAAGTTACGTTGGCGAGTTTTTCAAAACTTTTGAGAGGCAAGTTTCATTTTATTATGCAGTCTATCTGTCTCCTAGGTAACATAATTAATATCATGCAATTAATAAAGGGACGTGTATAGAAGATACTGACGGTTTTAAATCAAACCTAAACCATTAGTTTCTTAACATAAATTTGTCAAATTCAAAATGGCTAATGTGTGGGTAATGTGGAAACATGCATTTGTGGGTTTTGTAGAAACGTTTCCACAATACCCAATCGGATGTAATGTTTCTAATGTGCTAAGCATTTTTTATTCAGATGCCACGGAAGCACATTGGTGGGAAGCCAAAAGCCATTTTGAAGTGGGATGCAGAAAACATGATTAAGGCTGTAATAGCCGTTAGGAAAAAGAAGAAGGGATTAAGAAGAGCAGTTAAAGAGTTCAAAGTGCCTCAGACGACACTTTGGAGATTTGCACGTTCTAATATGTCACTTGAAGATTGTGTTTCGTTTGTATTAGAAACATATATATATAAAATAGTTGCTAAAATAGTTTTACTTTATTCAAAATCCTTAATCTATAATAATTTTAGAGTGTTTCCACATTACCCACACTTTTTGTAGTTTCCTAAAAATGTTGTACAATCAAAAAATTAATTTTTACTCTTTTAAAATTAGCTTTCTATATTTATTAGTATTATTTTTACATGAAAGAGAGTACAAGGTAAGTTTAGGTAAATTTTCAGTAAAATAAAACAAAAACAAAAACATATATATTAAAAAAACAAAGTGGGTTTCCACATTTGCACCACCTCCTATACATTATAAACAATTTTTTTTTTTTAATTACTTATTTATTTTTAAATTTTATTATTACGGGAAGGCTCTCCCGTAATTTAGTGCAACCTGCCGGCCTAAGCTCCGCCCACAAGGTCGTTCTTTAAATTGTTTGTCTATAATTGTCTTCACTTACTTTGTTAGCCTCTTTTATTGTTCACCTTATTCTAGATTTAATTTTTTTTTAATTCCGTAATTTATTGTACAGTAAAAAAAAAAAAAAATGGAAACAGGAGAGGTCCGCGGATAATCGGGAGTTTACTGTATTTGGTTCAAAAATTATCAAACACACAAACTGAATTGATTAACCTCCATTTGGAAAATAGGATTAAAAATTCTACAATACTTGCATTTTGAAAGATTAAAATTGTACCTCATGAGTTAAACTTCAAGCAATATTTTATAAGCAGCGAAGCATTTACTGTAAATTCAGATTTTTAACCTACAGCGCTCAATTCACGATCCTGCAAATAACCCTAATAAATTGACTTTTTTTTCTCTCCATATTTCACGGCTGGCTGTATTTCTTGGTGCTCTGATCGTTCAGTGTGGCAGAATTTTTAACAATTTCAGTGAGTTCAACAAAGCAAGCACGATATTATCAATAAAAAAACAAAAAGCCTCATCTTAAAAAGATCTCCCAAAAATACGAAGAATTGAGATAAGACATCTGCTATGGTTCGGAAATGATCTCGTCAAAAATTCATAGAAATAAAACTGAGTGAATTTTTTATCAGAAGAGCACATCAACTTTAATAACTTACAAAATGCAGAGCACTTGTATTGTTGAATCACATTCGTTCAGTTTCATCTTGAATTCTTTCTTTCTTTGTGTGCACGCGCCCAAGTCCAGACAATTGCCTGTATCGTTAGGGGCAACGGAGAAGAAAGGAATCCAGTTATGTCGAGGGTGTAACTCATTATTGTATGAAAGGCTCAATGGAATTGTAGCTATCGGCAACTTTACAGCTTTCAATGCTCTTGTTCAATTTATTTCGGGTAATGCCGGCAGAAAACTAAAATGGACTTCACTTCTAATACGCTACCATTATACAAAGAGAAAAAAATAAGAAAGGTTCATTGACACATTAGTAATTGGAAATTTGCTTTCCCGTAAACAGCGAGAAAAAAATTATTGTACATTGTTTGGGCTTTTCGAAGACTTACTGACAAGGAAAATGATTTAAATATACATTTCACCATCTATTTTGAAAGCTCAATCATACCATGTTTAGTAGATAATGTAGATGATTTAAATTAAATGCCAAAATAAAAAAAAAATCCTAAAAGATCTTAATGTTTACTTTCTTTTAAAAATTATATGTTTTATTTATAACAACAAGTTTATACATAAGAAAAGAATACATATAACAACAAGTTTATATGTATTCTTTTTTATAATTTAATCCTTTAGAAGCTAAGCAGTTGCTAGCGGGGATTCAATTTTTTCTCTTTTTTATTCTTGATTTATTAATTGTTGTTTTTTAATATGAAGGGCCATTATCTTGTTGACTTTTGCTTACTTAATATGTTTCTTGAAATCACTGAGCTGAAAGATACTGAGCGGATCCAGCTGATGAAGATTAGGAAATCTGAAACAGCTGTTCTGGATCCCGGTATCGGAAAAACTAAAAACAGATCAGTGATTCCTTATTTATGTGCGTGTATGTTGTTATTGTCTTTTAATTGAATGTAAAGAAAATGATCTCAATATTTGTAAAAGATAATAATATCTATAACTGAACAATTTACTTCAGATTTGCCATTTGCTGAAAATTGAGTTCCATTAAATCCAATTAAATTTAATCAAAATAAAGTAGGGTCTTTCAATTTTTGGATGCAATGAGGGATTACAAATCTACCAAACTACATTCCCTTGTACGCCAATGCTCTTCCATGTATCTGTAAATGAACGAAATGCAGCATTTCGATTTTTAATTTTTGATTGGAAAGCCATCGTTTTATTGTAATCCTCCATCCGAGAAAAGACATCATTTTTTTTAATTAAACGGTTGGGAAGATTACAACTTTTCCACTCCCTCCCAGTTCCAAATTCCTGGGCATGTGGTTTATGTAGCTCCCATCAATAATTTTTGAACCACTTGAAATTTGGCATGCATATTTAAGGACTAGAGGGGAGACATTATCACTATCTTAGGGACTCATTTGAGTACAGAAAGTAGCACTCCCGAGTTATCCAATATCTAGGATACATCCTGAGCTGCCGGGCCTAAAGGCATATATATTGGGGACTGATTCTCCAGGTTGACGGTTGGGCGTTAGGTTAAAACTTGTTACGGATCTTGAACAACAGCCTCTAAAATATAGATACATAGGAAAGAGATAATGGCAAGAATTACACACAAAAAAAGAGGATTTACAGTATGAGACATGGAATGTTAAAACAATACTATGACTTGCATTATTAAAGAAGTTCAAAATCGAATGATCAAATTCAACTTTGATGTTATAGCATTACAAGAAATAAGATGACAAGGACAGGGCAGAAAAGACATATAAAGGATATTCACTAATATACTGTATAGTGGATGAAAAGAGAAAATAAATAGACTGTATGGACTAGGATTTATGGTCTCAAAAAAATTACCCATTCTTGAATTTGAAACAATTAGCGAAAGAGTTTGTAAATTACTTCGGAAGGGAAGATTTAGGGATACAGTAATCATAAGAGTACTATGTACGAACAGAAGATAAAGAAGAATTTTATAAACATGTTGAAGAAATATGTAGGGGAAAATACAAAAATATGATTTGCTAATAATATTAGGCGATTTTAATCGAAGACAGGACAAGAAGAATCGCTAAAGCTGTTGCATGAGAAAATTAATAAAAATGGAATAATACTGGAACAATTTGCTGACAGCAATAGCCTGATCATAAAAAGCATATACTTTTCACACAACGAAAACATTTTGATAAATAGAAAAAATGTCCTCGTTAATGCCAGACATTGATCTTCCCTCATTAATATGAGAAACCGTAGAGGTTCTAATTGGGACTCATACTGTTTTCTGGTTAAAGTTGTGGTCAATGAAAAACTGTTTAAAATTTAGAAGACATCTACATTAAGCAGAAACATTGTGAACATTGAAAGACTGAAACATGAAGATGTTAAACAAGAATACAAAGATAATAGAAGAGAAAGAAAAAGGTATTGAGGAAGAGTGGATACGAATAGAAGAAGTGGTTAAGAATACTCCAAAGAGAAGATAGGAAAGAAAAATGAATGGTTTGACCATGAATGTAGAGAAGCGAGTGATGAAAACAAAAGAGAAAGAGAAAAAAAGACTTCAAAAGAAACAGGAGAAAAGTTTGCAAAATATAAAGAGTTCAAAATATAAAGTATTAAGAGCTAATGAATAAGCAAAAGAAAGAAAAAAAAAAGATAAAGAAATAATTTGAAGAAATAGAAGAACTTAGCCAAATAAGTGAAATAAGAAAATTCTACGTGGTAATTGCTTAAGTAAGAAAAGCATTTCAAACCTAAGAGAGAAGATGAAAAGATAAAAATGGAAAAATGTATTGAATGAAAAAAAACAAATTTTAGACAAATGGGCAATGGATATGGATATTTCCAGGAGCTTCTCAATAAGAACCCAAGATGAAGAATTAAGACAAGCGAGGCCAATAATTGTGGTGGTAACAGGAAAACTCATAGAATACTTGATATATGAAGGAGTAAATATCATTAAAAGCATAAAGATTAATCCAGAGCAAAGTAAAGATGGAATAAATCACAGGTTTGCGCCACCGCACTTGATAAAAATTACATTTAAAAATTAAAACGAGCACTTTCGATTCGACCTCCGAATCGTTGTCAAGTAAGGAATGATACTGGTTCCGTAATATATGGGGGGGGGGATGAAACACGTGATGCTGGATGAGTTGAAAGATTGAGAAATAGGGAGGGGAGGAAGTAGCAAGATTAAAAGGGGAAGGGAAAAAAATTAATAAATTAAGTCATTGATGTTAGGGAGGGAGGGATGGTTTAAGTTGATTTTCGAAATACATATTGGAAAATGGAATAAACGGATAAATTATCATTACAACACACATGATAAATAAGGATATGAAAAGATTCCTTGCATTTTCTCTTAAAATCGTTGGACTCATAACATAGAATATTGGAATTTTTTTGCGTTTAAAGGATGATCATAGGTTAGATAATTTCTGTTCTTATTTTTAACTGCTGGGACATACGTTTTTCAAGCATTTGGTGAGTCTCTCCAATATATTTGCATGATCCCTCAATGCATGATAGGGCATAAACAACTCCTTTTGCACAATTATTGTCTACATGTGTTTTATTTCTTCGTAGAACATGGTAATAGGTTGGGCAATGGGTGAAGTAACTCTGAATTTTTTAAGGATATGTTTTATTCCTGAAAAAATTGTGGGATGAAAAGAAATAGATTTGCATATATTTTGTTACTATTAAGTTTCTATTCTTTAGGGTTGTATATATTTGCAATTGAGTTGACTATAAATTGAATTATGAAATGCCTGGGATAACCATTATTTAAAAGCATGGTAATAATCAGATCAACCTCTTTATTAAATAATTCTTCGGAGCTAGATAAATAAAATGCTCTGTTTATTGCCATGTTATCGATGTTGCATTTAAACTTGATGAGGCAAGCAGACTCAAAATGAAGGTTAATATCTGTGTTGGTTGGCTTCCAGTAAATTTCAGTTGGAAATAACCTTCGTTTCTAGTGTCGAGAAAAGGAATGTAGGAATCCATCTTTCGTTCTATTTTAAATTGGATATTGTCGTGCATAAAATGGCCATGATATTCATGATGGTTTGCTGAGAGTTCTTATTGGCGTACATAAGGAGATCATCTACATACCGTGCATAAAGAGGAATTTGAAATTGTTTTTTGTCAAAAAATACACTCTCCTCTATAAAACACAATCTTTTCATCCATTTCAAAAAATGTATGTCCCAGCACTCACTAGCAGTTAGAAATAAGAACAGAAATTATGTAACCTATGAACACATTAAGAACCTAATCATATTTTTAAAGCAAAAAAAAATCCTAATATTCTACATTATGAGTCCAACGATTTTAAGAGAAAATGTAAGGAATAATCCTTAATGATCATATGTGTTATAATGATAATTTATCCGTTTGTTCCATTTCCCAATATGTATTTCGAAAATCCCTCCCTCCCTAACATCAATGACATAAATTTATTTATTTATTTATTTATTTTTTCCTTTCCCTTATAATCTTGCTACTTCCTCCTCTCCCTATTTCTCAATCTTTAAACTCATCCAGCAACACGTGTTTCATCCACCCTATATATTATGGATCCAATATCATTCCTTACATGACAACGATTCGGAGATCGAATCGAAAGTGCTCGTTTTAATCTTTGATATCATGTTTACATTTTTAAATGTAGTTTTTATCAAGTGCGGTGGCCCAAACCTGTGATTTAAGTTAATTGCTCAGGTTAAAAATGAAGTAAAGATGGAATAGTAGCAGAATATGATTAAATATGTAAGTGAGATTCTCAAAATAGCTAAACATAAACTTCATCTCGTGAAGGTCTGTGAAGAGGAGCCCATTCCAACTGAATGGGAAACTGGCTTGATATGCCAATTTTTTATTATTTTTTTTTTAAAAAGAAGATAAAATGGCAAGCGAGAAATTACTTAATTAATTAAAATTGCTCAATTTTCTATGCAAGATATTGTCAGGTAAAGTTAATGAAAGAATTAAAAATACTCTGAAGATATTCTTGGCGAATAACAATGCGGATTTCGGCCCAATAGAGATATCGTGGATCTAGAAGCTAGTAATAAAATCTCTTATATAGTTTTGTGATTCGTTTTTAAATTTATTACATGTTTTTAGATCAACTTGTGCGTTTGTCGTTTCTTTTATTCATTCTCATTAATTTTAGATTTGTAAGCAGAGTTGTTCTTCGAATGATCTAAAAAGTGACTTGAATAAAATTAATTAGAATTTATATTAACTTATAAAGTAACCTCTCTAAGATAAGAATATGTTTTCATTAACTCTTGTTCGAAATTAGGCTGTATTGAAGCCCCTTTTCCTTAACCAAGTTGCTTAAAATTTAATCTTTGAGGATTTAGTTTAAAATCTGGGAAACAATAACAATAGGCCTACTTCTTAGTAATTCTGATTTATTTCTTCAAATATATTTAATCATTATCTTCTTGAAATACCGGAAGCAGACGAAGCAGCCACTTCCGGCGGCCATACAAAAACTTCTTATCCAATTCTCAGTTACCAAAGAACACGTGACCTTACAAGACGAATAAGGAGGAGGGTCCAAGTTGCTTCCGGTCTGTTGAATGAGACATTTAATATTATTACATAACTATTATTTTAGATATTTTCCCGTTATTTCTCTTTGGAATTACAGTATTGATAACTTCATTTTACACTACGGTCCTCCTCTTCCTTTCAATTCCGTTTTATTCTTAGTATTTAATTAATGTAAATCCGATTGCGTGTAGGTTTTGTGGAAGCCGTTTTTCCCTCTGTTTAATATTATATTATCAATCTTAAGGGTCAACAAGAAGCTTGGGAATCGAGTGACTATAATTTCTTAAACTGACTGTTCAAGAAGTAGAAAAAAAAGAATAAAAAAGAATGAGGAAAAAGAAGAATGGAAGTACTTTTCTGCATTCGGTCTGCTTTCATCTTCTGTTCAAATCGTGACTAAGAAATAGAACTACATTTCCTAAATGCTGTTTCTCTCTTTAAATTAAATACAGATTTCCGCTGTTCTTTCAAGGTTAAAAAATAAAACTTAAGGTTTAATTGAAATATAGTGTTTGTAAATATATCCTGGTTGTTCTAGGCCTCGCTAAAACAGTGCATCTTAATTCACTAATGCATTAGTTTTGATATGTTTGCAAACTATATATTGTTATTATATTAACAAGTATAATATGTTAACAGAAATGTAGGCTATAAATCTTTTATTTCAAAACAATATTATATTATTTTATTTCAGTAAAACTATACTATTTATTAAAGATAAAATTTAATGTACATTGATAAAAATAAGTGCATTAAAAAAATTTAAAATATTATACTAATAAGAACTCTTCATTAAATATTAAATTATATCTTTCTTCTTTAATATTATCTATAAAAGTCCATACTACTTCAAAGATATTTCGCAGAAACTATGTTCTGCTTTTCGAATTTATTATTGTTAAAAACTAACAATAATAAATTCTGTAACATTACTTGGGCTAAACAACAGTAACAAATGTAGAAATTATATTTAACGTCTAATGTACATTCTTCTTTAATTTAACAAACTGAATTAACTTTTTAATAAATTTAAACAAATTGAAATAATTTTACAATAAACTTAAACAAACTGAAATAACTTTACAACAACCTTAAACAATAACATTAGACATTTGTTACTGCTGTTTATGTCATATAATATGTTAAAGACTTTATTATTGTTGTTTTTATTTAGAAAAAAACTTGGAAAGCAGAACGATAGATTCTGCGAAATATCATTGTAGTAGCATGGGTTTTTTAGAGATGATGTTAAAGAAGAAAGGTATAATTTAAAATTAAAAATATTTTTACAATGGCAATATTATTATCAAGGATAATCTGAAACATCTGATTTTTTAGGTTAGTTCTCTTCAGCTAGATTTAGTAGTTCTAACACTACACACGCTGCGTAAAACCTTTTTGTTGGTCCAAAAAATGACGAAAAAAAACTATACTCCATTTATTGATAACAACTTAGTGTGTATTTGTAAAAATGTTATTTTTTTTGGGTTTGTTTTTGTTTCAATCGAAACGAATATTCTAGAAAATGAAATTCTCAATTTGTTCTGGGAATGTTTCACTTATAGATGTATCATTTCATTACAAAATTTAACAAAGGTCCTTAACAAAATGAGCTTAAGAAATAATGCTTAAGGAAAGCAGATACTTTGAAAGTATCTTAGAAAAAAGTTCAAATCTTTTAATAATTAAATAATCATCAATAATAATTTAAAACCTTAAAAAATATAAGAAAAATAATAAAAAGATACAGGAAGAAGTTTTTGGCAAGCTAAATTTATTAGTTTATCATACGTAATGATAAACATTCGATAAACATTCATTCGTATTCGAGGAATTATATCCCGAACCCAAATAGACACAAAGAAAAAGAAAATACTATAAATAAAATGCTCTCATCGTTCCGGTATGGCCGTGCGGTCTAGACGGTGGTCTGCCGTGTAGCCGTTGTATCGGAAGCAGGGTTCGAATCCCGGTGTTGGCATGGCTGTTTCTTTCTTCTTCCGTGTTTCGTCCGTTTCTCACTGGGACTTACAATGTCAGGGTTATTCTGGACGGGATGTGAATCTCGTTCCCACTTCTTGCCTTTAACTAGTTTCGCCCTGACGTTGTCAGGTTGAGCTAGCTCCGTGGTCCCTAGTTGGCCAAATTCGATAAAGAAAAAAAAAATGCTCTCATAATTTCCTCCAACAAATACTACTAATATTATTATTAACAGAAGCTTTACGTGCGTTGGGTGTAATTACATGAAATGTAAAACAAAAACTCACAAGACTAAGAGTTCACTGATCTGTTTTTAGAAACTATGATACCGGGAATCCAAGATAGCCTGTTTCAGATTTCCTGATCATCGTCAGTTGGATCAGCTCAGTATATTACAGCTCAGTGAACTTAGCTGTTTTTATATCAAGGGCCTTGTTTTGTCTACTTTTGTTTTCTTTCTGATTCACTGAGCTGTATGATACTGGGCTGATCCAACTGACGATGATGAGGAAATCTGAAATAGGCTATCTTTGATTCCCTGTATCACAATTTCTAAAAACAGATCAGTGAACTTTCAGTCTTGTGCGTTTTTGTCTTATATTTTATGTAATATTATTATTCTCATCAATATAATATTTCGATATCCTTCTATAAAAATTAAAGCAAAGTAATAAAGATTGAAAATTCATATTGTTTTGACATTTCTGCCACACTTTTTCGGATTGTAAGTCTCCAAATCATATTTTGCTTTTCGTATGACTTTTTTTCTTTTCCTTCAAATATTTTTTTTTCCCGATGCTCGAGCTCTTGGCACTTGCCTTTGGTTTCAACAAGGAGCCAGAACTGGGAGCTGTTTAGCCCGAAGAATCATTGCCAAGGGTACATCGAAGGAGGCAGCTAACGTTGTACCCGCAGAAACACACGAAACACAGAAGAAGAAAGTAATCATCCATGCCGGCTCTGGAGTTCGAACCCAGGTTCCGACGCATCAGCCTCATGGGAGGCCATCTCTTTGACCACAATACTGTGCCTGAACGACTTCTTCAAACAATTGTTTCCTTGATCGTTCGAATAGAAGTATTTCAGTGAAGTTACAGGAATTTTGTTCTCTTTCACAAACTATATTTTTTTTACACCTTGATAGCGTTTAGAAGAAACTTCATTTCTTCAATTTTAACTTAAGAGTCCTGCATCACATTTACCTTAGAATTCTACCTTCGTGAATATTTTAAGGTGGGAAGAATTTTTTTTAATATTTTTGAGTTTAGTAACTTTTATTTTTGGAGGATGATGTTTAGTATTTGATTTTGGTTTTTTATTAGATTGAGAATTTTTTTATTTAAATAGAGGAGTAATATCTTTTTCTATAATTGTAGATTATATATCTATGATTTTTGTGAGTTTTGTTATATTTATTTCATCTAGAATGATTCTAACTTAGAATTCTGTTCTTCACATACTATCAGCAAAAACCAGTTTTGCTGTAGATAATCACTTTATGTTATACGTAAGTATCAAGTTTACGCTCTGATGCATAAACCACAAGATTTATTTACATTTCTATCATTTTTTTTTCCAATCTCCTCCTTTTTTTAACCCAAAAGTTGAAGAAACGCCAATGTTTTGGTGAATTTCACTGAGTGATAGTCATAGATATTAATGCCGTAAAAAAATATTATTCTTGATTGTGCGGATTTATCTGGAAATACATCATTTCTTCTGTTTTTATTTTTTTAAAAAAAACCCAAGAAGTTCTGAAAGAACTAAAAGTCTATTTTAAAATTTCTTTCTTTTCTTTCCTTTTTATTTTTTAAAATCATGAAAATGACATAAACGATTTTAACATGTTAAGTAACGGCATGGATTTTGTTTTAATTCATTTATTTCTGTTTTAAAAAAATTATATTTCTTTATATTATCTACATTAAATCTATAAATATTATATTATCTATCTTTAGGGAGGACAGTCCTCCTTTTTGAAGCTCTGTCCTCCCTTGAGAAGTGTCCTCCTAAATGTCCTCCTTTTGTAAATTCTGTCCTCCTTTTTGATATGTGAAGTTTAAAACCTTTTTTTTTTTTTGGTTAAACAGATGGGTTTAGAGGTTTTTTTTTGGGTTGAACAGATAGGTTTATACCCTTGAAACCCCTGATAACATTTTTTTTTCCTTCAAATTATTTGCGTTTTCCTTTTCATTTTATAAAAAATGGTCACCTTAATTTAATGAATTATTTTGGAATAATGCTGGATCGTATTGGATCCCAACGCCGAAGCAGTTTTGGTTAAAAGGGCGGGAAGTGCCAACTATTTTGCCGAATAAAGCTTGTCCAGGTACTTTGTGGGAGCAGTACTTTAGATCTGAAAATACCAAACACAGAAGTAAGAAAAAATAATGTCGAAGCTTGAACGAGAATCGAACCTTAGCATAATAGAAGACATTTCAATTTCAGCCTCCGGTAATGCTTGTCTGTGGCAAAAAGGATGATAAGAACAACATTATTCTGTTATTATCATGACGTCACAACAACGCAATTTTTTCCTGAAACAAAAGTTAAAAAATATTCAACAGCGCATCAACTTATCATCTAAATATTATCATTCAGATTCTTAATGCCAGAAAATGTTACTGCAAGCATCTTAAATGTTCTCTGAGAAATATTAAACCGGATGCTACAGAAGCACTTCCGGTGTTGTAAATGACATCAAACCCGTTCTTCAGGAAGCAAAAATAAATAAAATAACGTCCAGAATGGAAAGAGCTTTATAGACAGTATTTATTCAACCGTCTATATTAAAAATCAAATATCTCCTAATTTGTTTATTTTATTAATGATGTTTTTATTAGTGATTAAATTTTTATTAATAATAAATAATATTTAATGAAAAAAAAGTAATGTTAATGAATAAATTATTGATATTTATTAAAAGTTTTTTTACACAGCATACATATACATGTGTAAAGTGCTTTTTTTTTAACTTTTATATATTTAACATTAAATTTAATATGAAAGAATATTAATAACATATATTTTATTAAAAAAAAAGATTGTTAAGTATTCATTCAGTAATATATAACTTTTTTTTTTTTGTATTTTTGAATAAAAAATTTAAACTTGCTTAAAATAATTATAACTTGAATTAATGAAAACTTATAACTTGAATTCTTAATTATTTGAATTTTCTATTTATTTTCTTTGCTATCTTTCCCTTCTAAGGAATTTTCACTATGTTTTAAACATAGTATGTATTTATTTTTAATATATTATTTTAAAGCATTTTTTTTCTTATTTTTAAAGTAGAAAATTGATAATAAGTAATTTATTAAATACTATATTTAAGAAAAATAAGTAAAACAGTAAAAAATAAATAATAAATGACACCTTTTAAGGTTTCCTGTACCACCTTGAGCTTTGAATCTGTTATTGAAATTCTGCAAAGGTTCCATTGTATGTTTATCAAGAACTCTGAAACCACTTACAGATTTAACTAACTAAAATGCAGAACTAATTTGTTGATTGTTCTAACTACTTAATTTATGATGATAGGCGGACACGAAGGAACCTAGGAACCTCAAGATTAATTGATTAGGGAAAATCATTAACATTACATCGAGTCTAAAACACAAGTACTTACCTCTGTGATTATGAAGCATTTATAGAATAATAAGGAGAGCAATTTAATCTTCGTGATAATGTTCTCATGAGTTTCTGAGCAAAAGCCTCTATTATTAGAGGATGTGGGACCGTAATTTTCTGAAGAGGATTTCGATGTGAAAAAAAAAGGGGATTATTAATTGGAGAAGAATTGATGCAGTTCAAGCATTAATACACTCAGAAAAAAAGTATTTTGTATTTATAATAATTATAAGTTTAAACAGTTTTCAATGTTAATTGTTGCTGCAGTAAATGGAATAATTAGATATGGATTTAGAAGGTACTTGATACACTGAGTTGATACTTCATTAAGTATTGTTTACGTGAAGGGAGGTAGTATATCTCTTAAAGTGGCAATTCAGTGTACATAAAATTAAAAATCAAGTTTTTAGCAAAATCTTCATGTGAAAGCATATTATTAGAATAGTTTGCAAAACGAGCTAAACCATTTTTAGCGAACCATTTGGGAGCTACTGTGTTTACCCTGTCCGTCCATCGGTTGCCTGTGTCTGTCTGTTCCTAACAACTCCAGAACGGAAGATCGGATCGACAAAGGCCCAAACACTGTAAGAAGAGGATTCATTCTGCCTATACAGAAAAATGCGGACACAGTCGACTGTTTGTTTCAGCAAATTTCGGAATTTTTTTTCTAGACAGTTGTCGACCAGTCGACTTGAAATTTGGATATGCTTTAGTTTAGGGTATCTACTATACAATTTATATTTTTATGCTATATTGCCTATAACAGTTTGCGGAAACAGTTGACTGTGTCCGAAAAAAATATTCATTCTACAGCAGACACATTGAACTAAAGCATATCCAAATTTCAAGTCGACCGAATTAGTAGATGTCTAGGAAAAAATTGCCAAACTTCACCTTTTTCCGGCGGAAGTCGGCTGTCGTTGCGCGGCGGATAATGACTCTCCAACGCTCTTTATAGGTATCAATGGGTCTTAATTTTATGCTTTAGCATAAGGTGACCAACCGTCCTCCTTTTTGAAGCTCTGTCCTTAAAAAGTGTCCTCCTAAATGTCCTCCTTTTGTAAATTCTGTCCTCCTTTTTGATGTTTGAAGAGTAATATGTCCTCCTTTTTGATACGTGAAGTGTAGAACCTTTTTTTTTTTTTTTTGGTTGAACAGATAGGTTTATACCCCTGAAACCCCTGATAACATTTTTTTTTCTTCAAATTATTTGCGTCCTCCTTTTCATTTTAGAAAAAATGGTCACCTTATTTAGCACAATTACTTAATTACTTATTACTTAAATTTATGTCTGAGATATCTACGCTCACTTTACCAACTTAGAGCATTATATAATAAAGTACTATATTTTTTTAATTAAAGTATTATCTACAGTCTAACCAGTATTTAGTAACTACTAGGCAGGGTTGAAATAAAAAAAAAAAAGCAATAATCTCGCAATCAATAATAATTAATGGATTACAACAACTATGGTAAAGCAAACGAATCTGAGTTACTATATAGATTTCCCTAGTAAAGTTAAGTTTTCTAAGTATTTTTAACTTTACTAGGGAAATCTATATCAAGTTTTCTAAGTATTCTTAAGATTCAAAAAATTTCCTGTCAAGTTTGCCAAAAAAAAAGGAGGTTCTTATAATATTAAAAAAAAAATCTAAATAAGTTTGAAATTTGCCAAAAAAAATAAAAATTATTATTACTATTACTTACTCATGTTTAGAATCAGTTGTAGTAATAATAACAAAATATTAGGACTGTATATTTATTAATATGACTGTCGATATTATAATTGTTATATAAATATATTCAGGATTTCATTGTTTGATTTAAGACATTGTACAATAACTCTATAGAAAAAAATATAAGATTAATATGTCTAAAGTTTAGTCTTAATTTTCATAATAGGTTTAATTGAAGCTTTATTTAAAATCCTAATGAAATAATTATAAAGTAGCTAATTGGCTGTTTTTGTTAATGAGGGCGATTGAGTGTAGCGTCACTTATCAAAGGTCTCACGGAACAGGAAAGATCGTTGGTGGAATCACTCTTCTATTAACCTTGGGTCGAATGAGAAATTTCTGTAAATACAATAGGAAAGGATTTCAGAATTTAACATTCATTAGTGACCTCTCCTTTACGGGAAGGAAGATGTAGTAAATAAGAAGATTTACTATTCTTTTCATTTAATATTTCTCAATTGCTTAAAGAAAACTATAAAAACAAACGAATTTATAACGCTTTGGTTTTGACGTTAATAATAAGAAATTGATTTCATCAGTTGGATATTTTCAAGTTTTAATTAGAAAATTATATCAAAATCACCAACCATGAAAGTACTATGTATAATTAAAGTTAGAACACACTTTCAAAATTCACTACGTACGTTTCAAGTCCCCTTCTCATTAGGACTCTTTATCAAGTGTGCTTCCAATTCCCATAATCTAGTCCTCCTCTGTTGGAGGAGGACGAATCACAAAGACGAATTCAACAGAGGAGAATTAGATGGTGGGATTTGGGGCACTTCTTAATGAGAAGGGGACTTGAAATGTACGTAGTGAATTTTTAAAATATGTTCTAATTTTAATTGTACTTAAAGTGCTCACTCTGAGAGTTGAAACTCCCAGAATGCAAAGCAGATTTTAGATTGTCTTTTCCTGGCCGTTCGCTAACATTCAAATAGAAGAGAAGCGACCTCTTCTATTTGAATGTTGGCGAACGGCCAGGAAAGGACAATCTATAATCTGCGTTGCATTCTGGGAGTTTCAACTCTGGCCGCGAAGACTATAGTGCCTTCATGGTTGGTGATTTTATTACGATTTTAGCTGCACTTTAAATCTTTTTAATAGAAAATTTTAAGTTCACGAATAAAAACACAAAATACTCAAAACTTAAAATTTATCTTTATCCTCAGTATCTATCACGTACTCTTCAATAATAGATAGATACTGAGGATAAAGATAAATAAAACTCATAAATGATATACTATAAATAAATACATTAATTAATTAATTGAGCCGTTTATTCTAAAAATGACCTAAGTCCATTTTTCAATTTTTTTTTTTTTGTTAACTGTAATAACGTGTGCAAATTTCACGTTAGCAGTCATAGACTACATTTTGCGATTGAATATATATATATATATATATATTCAATCGCAAAATGTGGTCATATATAATACTCATATAATATAAAATATATATAATACTCATATAATATATAATATATATAATACTCATATATAATACTCAATCGCAAAATGTGGTCTATGACTGCTAATGTAAAATTTCACACGTTACTATAGTTAACAAAAAAAAAAAAAAAAAATTAAGAATGGACTTAGGTCACTTTCAAAATAAATGGCTCAATTAATGATCACAGCCAAAGAAATTTTCAGAATCAGGATATTTCAAAGTTTAGGAGGAATTTAATGCTTCAAAATCTCCGTTCTTTTATGTTTTGCAATTATTTTTGTGTTTGTAGACTATTTTTCTTATAATTTACTTTTTAAGCACTCCGAATCTTTATAAATAATCGAGGAAAATTTCAACATTTATATGTACTTAAAACTCTTTCCTTAGCTGTTTTATAAGGACCTGAAATGTTGAAATAAAATTAATAGTTTAGTTAAGTGATCAGTGTTTTTATATATGTAAATAAATTTCCGAAAGTATATATATATAAAACTTAAGGCAATTTTTTGTAACGCTTACTTACCTTTAGCTATTTGGATCATTCTGAATTTTTAAATTCGTCTATCCATGTAATCTTCTGTTTTTTAAAAATTACAGAAGTATTAATAACTCTACGCAATATTCAGTGCTAATTAATTACAAGATGTTAATTACTTAGATTTGTAATTTGTAATTTTGTAAATTACTTGGAATTTTTTTAAATGTTGTGGTTGAACTTTATGTTTTATATCAACAAATTGAAAGGTGGAAATAATTCAATAATTCAATAGGGGAATGAACAAAGCCTTTGAATAAGTTAATAAAGCTGATGTTTAAGACCAACTAATAAAAACGTAAGAAAAAGGGAATAAAAGAAAAATTGTAATAATTCCAAAAATTACGTATCCTGGGAAGTTGAAATTTTAATCATTTTTATTTTTAACTGGATCACCTGTCTATAACTTAGATGATAACATTATTTTTCATCAATAATAAAAAAAGTAGAGGGTTACTGTTTCTGTATTGATATTATACATTTGTAGATAAATATTAATGACATCATTATATAAAGTATATATCCTAAGCAATTACATATTTTTAGAACAAAAATATATTAAAAATCTGGAAGCAAATTCAAAGTAACGATAATTGACATTAAAATTAAAATTTCAAAATAAAACCAGTATTTTTTTTTAATTTATTAAAATTTAAATAAAATTATTACATTATTATAAAAAGTTAATTTAGGAAAAATATGACTGAATGAATGCATTTTTCTGACAAAAAATATTTTTATAATGATTTAGTTTTTTATTTCAATGTAGGGGAATTTTATTACATCCAACTTCAGTTAGTATTTATTAATTTATTCTACGGAGATTTAGAATTAGAATGTAGATTTGGTAACTTTGAAGTGGATTCCAAGTTATAAATTACCTCAGAGTAAATGAATTTAGTATAATTTGAACAAATATAGAAAGAACAACTGCTATTTCAGATTTCTTTACATCAATATTTCTAGAGAACAAAGACCTGTAACATTAGTTTCGTATGTTACTACAGATGTAGGTTATTTCTAAGATAAATGATAACGATCTATATGAACAGATGCTAGAATTGGACCACTTGAGGTTTACGCCCCACCCGACGTCACGTTTGACGTGTAAGCACATGCTGAGAGATCTTGTGGGATAAACAAACATATAACTTAGTGTGAATTACTCAAAAAATTGTTGATTTTTGATATTTCAAGACGGAATGGTTCAGTTCTAAGCAGTTCCTTATTGTAAAAATTCTACAAAAACGCTTGGAAAATTCTTCTTTAATATAATATTTCATCTATATCTATGCGGGTTATAACAAAGCACTTGACTTTGTTTATCCCACAATCCAAGCAATAGCCTGGTGGTGTATTTTGTAACTACGAAGCCCCGCCTATCCTCAAGTGGTCCATTCCAATCTTGGAGAACATTTATTAGAAAGAAACCCAATACTGGGCAACAATGACTTAGGACTGTCACTAATCATTTCCCCCAATAAAGACACGAAGACCGAAAAAAATTCGTGAAGTTTTTGAAACAAGTATTTATTTTTTAATATTAGTTATTTCATACTAATTACTCAAAATCTCCAATTAACATTCAAGAAAAGCTCACTAGAGTAACATTATCCATAATATATCCATAGATTCTGATTCACTCTTGCATTTCCTTATTCCACTCTTCGAGTGTATTACAACCTCATTCGCCAAGGAAACATCCTTGACCAATGGAAGAAAGTGAAAGCTAGAAATCTTTCCAACCAGTATTACTGGGTGATATTAAGAGGAAGTCCGTGCTTGCCTCCGGTGCTCCACGCCCTCCTGGCCATGAAAAGGCCACGGACAACCGTTTCTTACAATGGAATCTTAATGATAAATGCAAACTTTCTTTGCTTCGACTTATAGAATCCTATTTAATATATAGTACTTCATATTCTATCTTGTACTATTAAATTAAATTAGAAACTCCATCTACGGATAAATTTCATTTTATTACTGGTGATATTTCGCGGAGAATACCATTTTCCCGCTTTTTCAAACCGTTTTAAATAACAAAGATTAACTTCCATTACATTCACTGGTTTGCACGATACAGACATATTATATTACAATATTTAAAGACATTTTATAAAAATGTCTTTAATTATTGTAATATAATATGTCTGTATCGTGCAAACCAGTGAATGTAATGGAAGTTAATCTTTGTTATTTAAAACGGTTTGAAAAAGCGGGAAAATGGTATTCTCCGCGAAATATCACCAGTAATAAAATGAAATTTATCCGTAGATGGAGTTTCTAATTTAATATATAGTATTTTTAAAGGAGACGAAGAAGAGGCAGCAGTTGTTGATTGTTGTTATTTACTGCTTCTCTTGCGAAAAAAGGAAGACGAAGGACAGAAAGGAACAATTTAGTTCTAGGTTTTCAATTTTAGAAACAGAACTGATATTACATTATTCAAAATAGAAAATAAATTGCAGTAATGAAAGCTGTAATAACTGGCAATTATTCTTGCTTCTGAAGTAGCATGCATAAATAAGTAAAATTTATAGCCCTGTAAATCCTATGCAGCATTGCCTGACTAAAAAAATATATGTCAGGCACTGCTGTATAGGATTTCTAATTCTGGGGATTTTTTTAAGGAATATCGATAACCAAATTCATTTCAAAATAAAACCAAACTTTAAAAAAATACATAAGTTTCGTTTTATTTCTAAGTGAATTTAGTTATCGATATTGCTTGAAAAAAATTCCCAGAATTTACAGAATAGCTTTGCTTCTGTCTTGTGAGAGATCTTTTTCGTTAATTATTAGTTATCGAATGAAACCATCGATTACGATAAGGAAGTGCAATGTCTTCTGTAACATCCCCAACAGGAAATCGCTGAAAAAACATTGTACCAATGTTGTCTTAAGGCGTTTCATGTTTCATACCAGTTATAATAGTTTTCGACTGCAAAAAATCAATTAAATATTGAACTAAAGAAACTTACGAATTCTGAAAGAAAATTTGTAGAAAACGTGTAGTATTGAATGTTGATTCAATTCTGCTGCGGCATTTCTGAACCATTAACTCTTTAAAAAATTTATATATAAATTTTAAAACGTAGTTTCTATTGAATCTAAATGGGCAAATGTGGTCATCTATCTACTTATTACCGATAAACAAAGTTAACAACTAAAACTTATCTAATAGGCACTTTATTCTTTTATGGTAATCTCTGTTATTTTAAAATAAGATTTGCAAAACTTGTTGAGTTGATAAAAGTTTTTGAAAAATAATCTACTCCGATAATATAAAAAGATTGATGTAATATCGGTTTTCTTCACCAAGAGAAAGTTCTGAAAGATGTAATGGATTGGGAACTTCAGAAAAAGGGAACTTCAGTATTCAGGGAGAATAATTCGAATTTGATTATTTATCGTGCTTGAATACAAAATATATCATTAAGTAATCAATGAAGATACATAATATATGCTGCTATGTATTCCATTGTAAGAATCAGAGGTGAATTGATCTTATGGGTATGATACAACAACTAACTTTGCTTAGATATTCAAATTCAAATATACAAATGGAACAGATTCGATCTATAAATTAACATTTTGCAGTCACGTTTCTGAAAGGTAAAGTAACTGACGACTAATAGCGTGCCCAGGAATTTGGAATTGTTTTTGGTTCAATGGTTAAGATCATCGTAACTCCTTTTCCAAATTACTAACAACATGGGAGAGGGGTTAGAATTACACCAACCTCCCATCCACACGCCTAAACCCTAATAGAGAAGTTCTCACCTCAATTCATTGCCAGTGCACAGCTCCTGTAGTCATCCATAATTAGCACAAAAATTATCGGTGATAACTTCCTACTCCCTAGCAAACTCCTGGAATCCCAGGATTTCATCTAATTCATAATAATTATCGCAAATACTAATAGGATTGAAAGTTAACGTCGTCGAATGCAAAATGGAAGATTAGATTCGTTTGTTTTCATAAGGATTTGTAGAACTGAAACATTTTCGATGGAACACTGTGAAATACCTCACCATGTTATTCAAAAGACTTTTTATTTTTTTTCTGCATTTCGAGACGCTTTTACTTAGTTTGTTCTGAATTCATTGCTATAAAACAATGTTGTAATTTAAGAACTTATTTTTTTTGTGCAATATTATTCTTCAGGCGGAATAAGTTTAATACATTTTCTAAACCTATTCCTTCATTTCCGTAAAATTATAACAAGCAACAAGTTGCAAATCAAATATGTAATTAACTAAAATAACAATACACACACACATACATAATACATCAGAATAATATTTAACATTCTGTAGCAATAAAGATCATTTAATTTTTTTATGTTTTTTACACTTTCTTTAAATAATTTTACTGAATAATCAATAACTATAATTCTTTAAAAAAAGTGTAAAAAACATGGAAATTAAAATGATCTTTATTGCTGCAGATTGTTAAATGTTACGATATATTACGTACATGTGTATTGTTATGTTAGTTACATATTTGATTTGCAACTTCTTGTTTATTATAATTTCATGAAAATGTAGGAGTAGGTTTAGAAAATATATTAAACTTGTTCCGTATGAAAAAAGATCGGAAAATTGGAACGATCGAAATATTGTACAGAATAAAGAAGAAGTTCTTAAGAAGATGCATAAATTATTATTATTCAAACAGTAGGAAATAGAGGTTTGTAATATAAATGTTATATTGCGTTCTCCCCTACCTGAACAGATGAGCCCGGGACCTTGTGATGAACACCGATCAGCGATCATAAGCTTAGATCACGAATATGTACGCCATTCAAATTCTTCTTCCCACAATATACATACTGTACATTTATATATATTATTTCTATTTTTTGACGATTTTTTCAAAAACTCTTTCAAACATTAAAAATTTCTAAATAAATTACTGCAACATCTTGGCTGATAATATTAATATTTCGTCTTTTAATCAAAGAGTTCTTTGGACCATAAATAAAAATTTCTTAGGAACAGAGAAACCCTCTCCGTTTCCTAAACTATAGAAATCCAAAATAATAATAGAAAATCAGAATAAATATTTATACACTATTTATTATTGTTTTGTTTTATTATTTTGGATTTCTGTAGTTTAGGAAACGGAGAGGGTTTCTCTGTTCCTAAGAAAACTTTATTTATTGTCCGAAGAACTCTTTGATTAAAAGACGAAATATTATCAGCCAAGATGTTGCAGTAATCTATTTAGAAGTTTTTAATGTTTGAATTTATGGCATTCTAAGTACGTATAATTTGATTATAGTCTCTTTGTTTTTAGAGCATTCGCCATAAAGTTTTCAGAGCTTTTAGAGCAATGGTTGAACTACAGATAAGCATTAAAAAATTCGAAATTTGTTGTTGAGGTTTTAAGGGCCTTTGAAATGCGGCGTGACCTCAAAGTTGTGACATGGATAACTGCCGTAAATTTTGAGCTTTTGAGCTAAAACTTTTGTGGTAGATACTCTAAAGACTCGGGCTGGTATTGTATTTCAGCTACATCGGATCAACCGTTCCAAAATTGTGGCCTATAGAAATTTCAACTTTTTGATGTTTTTCTATCTTCAAATCCTTATCCTGATGTTATTTTTACAGCTTTTGCCACAAACGTTGTATAGCTTTTAGGGTATTGGTGTAACTACAAATAAGGAACCACAAAGTCGACATCTGTTCACGGGTTTTTCGGGCGAGCTTTGAAATAGGACGTGAGCTCAACGTTGTTTCGAGGATAACTGTTTTAAATTTTGGGCTTTTCAGCTAAAACTAACCTTGACTTCGGATGACTGAATATCAAACTTTATTACTAAAATATTATTAACAAATACTATTCACAAATCTCAAGGTGGTTGACCTTTGGGAAATACACTTACCGACAAGACAGATATTTTATTCTTGATAATTTCTTAAAAGTATGTAAGATATTGCTTTACATTGAATAACAGTTGCTATAGAAACAGAGATTATAAACATATCTCATAAATTATCTATATTGATTACATTTAGCATAAGAACTTCAAAACTGTGGAACATCTCAGCTGGGTTATCATTCAAAAAGTCACCACCGCATATCTTCAATTTTTAATTTAATGAAAAAAAATCCTAATTCCTATTAATTTTATTTTTATTAATAATTTATTGATGAATTTATTATTGAACTTGTATTGTTTTTCTTAGTTTTTTTTGGTCTGCTGTTACGCATCACACTAAAATGACTGCTCCGATTTCCTTAAAATTTGATAAGTTGCTTTTTTTTTTTTTATGGTCCAATTTAAAATATGAGCAAATTATTTTCGTCCCCTTTGTCTCCCCTTTTCCCTCCAAATAAACCCCTAGAGGGGGATCGATGAAGGAGTGGACACCATTACTTACGTAATATTAATTAGGATTATTGTTAATTCAAATTTATGTGCGAGTTTGCTTTTTATTGTATTGTCATTATTATTTTCGCACGTTAAACTTGTTGTTGAATGTATTCTTTTTTGTAATTTAATCTATTCTAAGCTAAGCGAAGGCTAGCGGGGATTAAATGTCTACCCTTTTTTTAGTCTTAATTTATTAATTGTTGTTTTTTAATATGAAGGGCCATTTTCTTGTTCACTTTTGTTTCCTTTATATGTTTCTATGAATCACTGACTGTTAAAGACACTGGGCGAGTCCAGCTGACGAAGGGTAGGAACCCAGAAACAGCTGTTCTGGATTCCCGGTGTCGAAAAATCCAAAAACAGATCATTGATTCCTTTATTTATGTGCGAGTTTGCTTTATTTGTCATTATTATTTTCGCACGTTAAACTTGTTGTTGTTGTTCAAATTTATTTGATAATTATAATTAGAATATTTTCTTTAATTGTATTTATTTAATTAACACACGTTGATGAACTTTAAGGGAACTGAAACTAGACAAATAAAGTTATTCTTACAACATAGAAGAAAAACAGTGAAATCAATTTGTTCTTCGTTGTTCTTATTCTATTAAGAAAACCCAGGAGGTCAACATTCTTGATGGTTTTTTGGTTATCCTCGAAATAACAGTGATTGATTTCTTCAACCCCTTTATTAAGACCTCCATCAGTTGCATCATCTCCCACTGGGTGGGCGTCTGCCTTTCTTAGCTTTTAAGAAGTTTTCGCTTAATGATATGAAAAACAGTGAGAACATAGACCTTTCCAATATTGGAACCGACTCTAAATTGACTTGAAATTGATTTTAAATTGACTTTTAATTGAAATGCTTATGGTGTGCGTTCGATTCACATATTTTTCCATCAACCTTGAGAGAGAGAGAAAAAAAAAATAAGGGCTTTTTTTTTATGGCTTCGCAAAATTTTTAGATTAGTTAAAAATGTTTTTTTTTTTTTTTTTTTTTTTTTCTAACGTAACTCTTTAATGCAACATCAACTTTACCAACATGAATTATGATTAGAGAATTACAAAAACTAATTGAAAACAGTGGATTATCGCAACCCATTCAATGCTTTGTGGTTTTCGTCTTTTAAACCAGAGCTTCTCAACCTGCGTGAGGATGCTTGTACTGTGCAGAGAGTAAATTTTGAGAGTGTATCTGTAGCTTATTCCAGAATAAATAAAAACGTTATTCTGTCTTTCATTAGACTTTAAGTTTTTCCAATTTTGTGACTAAACTCGGATAAAATGTAGATGTTTTTAAGACAAACAAAATGCTACAAAAATCTTTCGAAAAAATTGTTTGGTTCCCAAGATGTCGCCTTCTAAAGGGTCAAATTTTGACTATCTCAATTTAAACGAAAAGTATAAAAGTTGGAAGAGAACATTATATTGAGAAAATGTTGGTATTTGAAAGATCTATGGAACGATATATCAGTCATTCACAAACGTTTCTGCCTTTGCAAGATACGTGCAGAAATGTGTGTGGTGCAACCCCAGGTGTGTGGCGCCAACCCGCAATACACCTGAGTTAAGCGGAGAAGGCCACAATGGACTGGAAAGTCGTGTATTCTCCGACCTCAAAATTAATTTGTTAAGTAAATAAAGTTTTTTTTTTTTTTTTTTAATGCTATGTATGCAAGGATCCAGGAGGGAAGCGACGGTACTCGGCTAATTCCAGAATAAATGCTTATCCAGAATAAATGATTATCCAGAATGCTCTTATCCAGAATAAATGCTTATCCATGAAAAAGTGCCTCGGAATGTCTGCAAAATAAAAGTGCGCCGTGAAGCAAGAAAGGTTGAAAAGCACTTTATCATTGAACAATCCCTTATTAGATTGTATTTCAATGAATATAAGAGCGTTTAAAGCATTGAAAACACAAATAAAATGCACTTAAAACGCCATCGTTTTATTATCCTTTTGCTGTCTCAGGAATTGATCATAGTTTATCGTGACGTGTGAAGAATTTTAGGTCCGAATACCAGATTTCTAGAAGAATCCTTGATATCTTTTGTAATATGCAGCTGAAAACCAAATTTCTTCTTTATAGGATAAAGTGGAAGTAAATTTGTAGACTCAGATTGGGTCATTTAAAGCGAAAGAGCAAGAACAAATTTCAATTGTTCTAAAGATATTATTAAAATGGCAGCCTCTTGGTGTAAATAGTTTAATGTTCAGAAATATGGAGCGCCTTATATTGTCTTGAAATTGCAATCTTATTCTTAAAGAACGTAAAGGATTATTATTAGATCAAATAACAAATATCTCTTTAGGAAACAATGTTTTCAAAGCAATTTTTGCTATAAATCCCAAAGTTCCGTAATATTTCTTTTTATTCTTGAAGTGAATTATATATTCGGGATTAGTGAAAACGATAATCACATAAATAAATGTAGAAAACTAGGAATTTTAAAATCAAGCCAATATCACCAAATACAATCTTTCATAATAGATTCGAGATATTTGAATATCTGGCCAATGCCTTAATTACCGTATTTTTTAATTTTCTTTTCTTTCTTCTTTTATATTCGTTTTACCACTTTCTTAAAAAAAAATAATCCTTTTCGAATAAATTTGAAATCCTACATAGTGAATAATCCAGTTTTGGTTTCTGCACATAGTATTCTTGCTATAAAACTCAATTGGAACTAAGTGTTGGTTTGGATCTATGAAACTATCCGAAATGAGCTTTGAATTTTTTAAGTTACGAAAATTAGAATATTAATTGAATTGATCGTAAATCGTTTTTGTTTTTTTTTGGAATGAATAAACAATTTTTTACGTCAACGTATTTGCTTAGGCTCTTCATTGGGGCAGTTTACATAAATATTCATTTCTCCTTACGAATATTCAACTTACGAATTTGGTTTTTGATTTGTAAATAAATTAAGTAAACAAATAAATAAATGAATAAATAAATAAATAAATACTACTACATTTGGCATAAAGACCTACAAGTATCTGGGCTTCCAGCAAGCGCGCATCATTGACAACGCAAACATCAGAAACATACTCAAGAAAACATATCGTTCTCGCGTTCACAACATCCTGAAAAAACACAACTCAATGCCAGAAATAAAATTAAAGCCATCAACACTTTGCCGTCCACACATTAACATATTCGTTCGGCATAATTCCATGGACAAACACTGAACTCAAAGCACTACAACGCACAACACGCACTATATTCACGAAACACAACATGCACCACCCCAAGTCCGCTACGAAAGGATGACTCTTCCCCGCAAGAAGGGAGGCCGAGGACTCATCAATCTCATTACCCTACACGAAAAACAAATACACACACTTAGGGAACACTTCCACCAAAGAGCACAACACTCCTCACTCCACTCAGCCATTGTCAAGGCTGACACACACCTCACACCCATGGATCTCGCAAACCCTTCTCTAACACTCACCACTCCCGACACTCACACTCAGCAGCTGCGTGAATAATGGGCTCGTAACGAACTCCATGGCAGACATCGCCACGAAACTCAGCCAACTTCATGTCGACATGGAAGAGTAGAACAAATGGCTGACAAATGGTGAGCTGTTTGGGGAGACCGAAGGATTCATGATCGCGATACAGAACCAAGATACCCCCCCCACACACACAACTACAACAAACACATTCTACATGACGCAAACACACATGACGACCGATGCAGGAAATGCTATACCACGTATTTCGACCACGTAATATCAGGCTGACCCTGTCTCTCCCAGACAGACTACCTTCACCGACACAATCAGGTAGACTCAATCGTTCATCAACAGCTAGCACACAAATATTCGCTTATTAAGAACACGGTCCCACACTACAAGTACATACCACAAAGGGTATTAGAATCATCCTCACATAAGCTGTATTGGGATCGCCCCATTCACACAAACAAAACCACACATCACAACAGACTTGACATCATACCTGTTGATACTGTCAACAAACAGATCTATCTCATTGACTTTGCAGTGCCTGTCAGCAACAACATGCAGAAAACTTACACAGACAAGATCAGGAACGATCTGGTATCTGCGAGCTCCAGAAGCAGTGGAGGCAGGACCGAGTACGTGTTGTACCCATCGTTCTGTCCGCCATTGGTATGGTGCCTCACCCATTGAACCACAGCCTCAGCATACAATGACTTCACAAAAACACTTATGCACAACTTCAGAACAACAAGCACAGTCAGGAAATTTATGGACACAACCACATATCCCTAACCATTCTTCCAAACTTTTTTTTACACTTGGCAATATGTGCTTTGGTCCCTGACACATCATATTGTCTTTGCTGGGGAAACCCATGGTTTGAAACTTTTACAAAATAACAATAATAATTGGCAATAATATGTGCTTTGCTTTTTGATCCGCCATGTTATCGTTACTGGGGAAACCCAAGGTTTGAAACTTTTACATATTTTTTTTAATTTTTTTTATTTATTTTCTTAATTATTTTCAATTACATTTCAGTCCCGTTAGGAATAAGAATCCCTATCAAACGGGTTCTTGAATTAAGTATTTTATTAACTCCTCTTACCACCAAGTGGATATCTAAAATCAAAGAGAGATAATCCTGACAAAATGACTAAAATAATCTTCAAGTAAGAATTATTTAACAGTGCAATTTCAGGGGGAGAATTGTAGATTTCCTTTGTACGAAATATTAAATCAAAATTGTTTTCCCGATTTAACGTGTAAAAAAACACGAAAGTGCGAATTGTAAAATGAAATAAATTAATATTATTTGGTCATTTCCATAGCGAAGTCTAATGAGAATCAATTCTCAATAAAAGAAGAAACAACAATGCGAAAGCTTTATTTGCATGCAAGTGAATGACATGAAGTTTTTGATTGTTGATTTGTTGCTGAGTGGCTTCAAGAGGAACAATCGATCAAGATGGATGTACGGAAAGAAGTATCTAACACGAATTAAAATATCGATGGATAATTTACTCATTAACACATGTTGTATTCTTGGAATTCGTCGAGAGATAAGCCTAATGATAAGACGCCATCTTGGAATTTATTCGAAATATTAAGAAAAGTTATTTATGAATATCAAAGTGTTTTATTACACGACGAAATGGATTTTATATTTAAGAAGATTGAAAGTAAGTGAGATCCATTTAATTTCCGTAAAGACATGAATAATAAAGAGATAACTGATTCTTCAATGCAATGAGTACCAGATGCTTACTTTAAATATGAGTTAAGAAATATAAGAATATCTCTTTAGAGTAAGAAAGAATATAAAAATGAAAGCTTCTCAAGCGCTAAGGATTTAGAAAAGATTTGGAAGACAAATCAACTAAGTGATTAATGTCAATAAAATAGAAGTGATAAACTATGAGTATAATAGTCAAAAGCCAATATTCTCATAATTACAGAAATATTATAGTTACAGCTACTTTCAGAAGATGTATCACTATCACTAGTACAGATTCAGACTTGAATCTTCGACGCATTTGAAGCTTTCAGGTTTTTTTCTTTGGATACAACATATCATGTGTAATTGTATTTTTTAAATCCAGTTCTCGAAGATCTGGATCACTTCTTCTTTCTCTGGATATTTAAATAGATATGTTTCAACAAGGTTATTCACAATGTGATTTTTACAAATATGGAGTATTTTCAATCTACACATCACTGGCAAATTATCATTTATACATTTCTTAAAAGTATATAAATCTCTCTTTAAGGTTTGTCCAACAGTCTATGACATTACATTTATCTTCTAATTCTTGAGTAGTAGCGGAGGGTCTTTGTTTTGTTCAAAAGAATTCTAATATCTCTCCTCAATGGATCCTCATTTTATTCCCACTGCATTTAAAGTTTTAGCTGTTATAATTTCTGGAGATCCAGGAACACTGCTGCCACCTATAACCGAACTGTCCAGAAGAACTGGACGTTCAACATTTCCTTTAGGTGAACCCTTGCAACTATCACAGTTACTGCTACTTTCAGAAGATGTATCACTATCACTAGTTCCAGATTCAGACTTGAAATCTTAGACATATTTGAAACCTTTCAGGTTTTCGTTTGGATACAACTGTTCCCGATAGGGGGCAGAACACATACTTCCAGAGATGAACACACGTAAGCAAAGAAACAAGGGCTATGAAAACTTTAAAAATGTTTATTACAAAACACATATGTTATTTTGGAGTAACCAAAAAACATGCATCGCTGTGGCATAACATGAATAAAAAACTTTACGCGCATTAGCATATCAATTCTAGTAATATGTATAAATACTTCAACTTAACACAAATTAATAACAATGGCCTTCCCACCTAAGTGTATGCACTTATACATCAAATAATAAGATAATGTTAATTTCACTTGTATGGGATAGTTAACAATAGTTCACTAGTGTATTTCCTAATAATATAGTTTGGATTACTAAATAATGGTTTTCCCACCGATGTGCAAATAAACTTGTAATCAATCCTTCAATTACTTATTGAGTATTGTACTCTCATTTAGTACTGGGGTCACCTCGATGATCAATATATACAAAATATTATAAAATGTACTTACAGTTCGCTGACTTCGATTGATGACTCACCACTGAAGCACTCTTCACAAAATTCGGAGCACTGAATCACTTTCACTATCAACTACTTGTTGATATTAATTATATGCACTTAATTAATGAACAGGCCATTTATAAATTTCACAATTGCACACTTGAATTTTCCTATTGGTATCCATTATCGTAATACGCACTTAATCTTCTTCTGTGGTATCATGTCTTCTATTCACTTGTATGAATTATTAATTCCTTCTTATTGATCGGCAAAGAGTTCTTTTATTCGGATCACTTTCCTTTAATAATTTCCCTCTTCTGAATATTCCGGCACTCTCTTCCAGAATGGTTCCTTTACTTTTATTCTTTAAGTAAACCAGTTCATAATACGAATGCACTTCATGTATTCAGCTTCTTGAACTCTTCTACCCTCCGTTAATTTGAACTTAGACCGCTCCTGGCTTTACGAAATCTGCTAACATTCAGTTCCTTTTAAATGTCGGAATTCAAATCGATTCTTTTCGATAAACTAATATTTATTTCTCCGTACAAACCAATAGTCTCCCGTTCAGCTTCTTCTTGAAGATTTAATAATAAAATAAACAAGAGAGTTCATAGCTCCGGCTTCCTGTCACCTTCCACGGAATGGATTCTCCTATCACAATTCGGAATATGTATTTAAATGTGCTTTCTTCGCAAATTTCTGCAAACGCCTTACGATGGGAATTTTCCTTTATTATATCTTATAATTATTCGATGAATAGTGTCTTTCAATTCACCAAAATAATTTCCCTTTTATTGTGGGATAATTAATTACTTAGTTCAGTTCTGCATAGGGAATTCTTCCGTTCTCGCAGATAATATTCACAGTTAATTTATCGAGCAGGTTAGCGAAATCTTTACAAAATTTCTTACTTTAGTTTCGTCCACTGCAAACGAATTATTAATTCCTTTACTTTCGGCAGAGACCTTGCACTATCGAAATTCCCGCTCTCCATTCCATGTGACACTCGAGACCAACCAACCTCGTTGTCTCAATTCGAATCGACTTCTGCAACTGACCGAGTACACACACAAACTCGTGTGACGTCAACCACACATTTTCATTGGTCGAAAAATTCAAATTCTCTAACTAAGATTTTCTTTTCAAGCATAACATAAAAAAAATACTATTTATTAAATTAACTCCAACTAAATAAATTTTAAATATTCCACATATTAAAATTTAATATATGTCAACAACAACATATCCTGTGTAATTGTATTTTTTGAAGAATCCAGTTATCTCATTATTATTCATGTCTTTACGGAAAATAAATGGATCTCACTTACTTTCAATCTTGCATCTCATTAACTCGGATTCCTGAATTGATTGTGAAACGAGAGTTTGCTTATGGCTACTCCATGATATTGGACAATTTCCTAAATACACAATAAACCTAGATGTTGATTTCCCTTTAGATCTAGTTGCTAAACTTGCATCAGAATAACCTCCTAAATTATTAGAATGACGAGAATAATACAATTTATGATGGAATGTTCCTTTGAGATATCGTAATATTCGTTTTACTTTCATCATATCTGAGGAAGTAATGGAGTTATTTTTTTCAACACATCGACTAACAGCATATGCAATATCGGGTCGACTACATTTGCATATATAGGTTAAACTACCTACTATACTTCGTTTTTGTAGGCGATCGTCTTTTTTACAGATTCGTCTTCATCATCTACACTTTGGTTGTTACGTGACTCTTCATAAATGCAGTGATTCCAAGTGATGTGTAGATTAAAAGTACTCCATAGTTGTATAAATCACATTGTGAATTACCTTGTGGAAACATATCTACTTAAATATCCAGAGAAAAGAAGAAGTGATTCAGATGTTAGAGAACTGGATTCAAAAAATACAATTACACATGATATGTTGTATCCAAAGAAAATATGTCTTAAGATTTCAAATCTGAATCTGAACTAGTGATAGTGATACATCATCTGAAAGTAGCTGTAACTGTGATAGTTGCAGGGGTTCACCCCGAGGAAATGTTGTAACTTCCGGTTCTCCTGGACAGTTCGATTATAGGTGCCAGCAGTGTCTCTGGATCTCCAGAATATATGACAGCTAAAACTTTAAATGCAGTGGGAATAATATTAGGATCCATTGAGGAGGGATTTAGAATTCTTTTGAACAAAAGAAAGACCCTACGTTACTATTCAAAAACTTAGAAGATAAATTTAATGTCACAGACTATTTGACAATAACAAACCTTAATAGACTTGTATACTTCTTGCAAATTTATAAATGATGATAATTTGCCAGATAAAATAATGAAATTATAGTTGATTCCGGCAGAAATCCAAGAAAAGGGAAGTTTTTAAGATGACCTGGCATTTTCATGGATAATCTTGTCTGGTCTGCCCAGAGATTATAGCTCTTCCACACAAAGCTTATTAGTGCTAGAGAAGGAATCAAACTTTAATTCTGAAAGGATAAATTGTATCATACAAGAATACAATCGAAAGGTTAGCTGTAAAAGTATAAATAAAGTGTAAACCAATCCCTGAACACAGAGGTTTCTACAGATAAAAAAGATATTAATCCTAAAGAAATCATGATGGTAGAAAGTTCTACAAATGTGGAACCATAGGACATAACACCAGATGTTGTAGGAAAAAGAGATATAAGGAAAATAAACAACAAGACAACTATAAAAGGAATAAGGCTAAAAAACATTTTTCTGGAATGATAAGTCTTTACAAACAAGGAAAAGTAAAACGTAACAACAATGGATGGTATTTAAACGGCGATAAACCATAATGAAAACACAAGTGAAAAGCCAATATTCTCATAATTAAGGAATCAAGGAAACAAGATACTATTGAATAGTGAACAAGTAAAGAACTATAAGAAAACACATGTAATCATCTGTTTTTTATCAGAATAGAAAGTATTTGTTTATTCTGAAAGTGTCTTTAACTTCAATAACTGATAAAGGTTAGAATGTTATAATATCTTATAAAGCTTATACTGTGGTTATTCATAATTGCTCAATATCTTATTAATAAATTATAAAAACAAAATATCAATAATTCTTCAGTTTTCAAATAAGTTATTCGTACCTTTGTTTTTGTGGTATGCATACTGTTCTGAATTTCATTTGAAATTTATTTAGATAATTATTCATTTTTAGGCAAATATAGTTTTTAATAATTTTATTTATCATCGGCTGAATTGAAATTGGTCTATAGTTTTTTATAATTTGATACATCACTTTCTTTGTAAATAGGAACAGTTTTTGAAATTTTTAAACTGTCGGGATATTTTTTATTATCTATAATTTTCAATAATAGCAACATACTTCTGTGCAAAAGTTTCTTTATTAGCCTTGATTTCTCTGATTTTGAGAGTATTAAAACCTACAGATTTTTTGTTTTTTAGCTTGTTAATAATATTTAACATTACTTTATTGTTTGTTACAAATTTACATCATTACATAAAATATATTTTATCACATTTCATTACATTTCTTCTAAAAATTGAGAATTACTTGCAGAATTGGCACCAACAATTTTTTCTTTATTATAAAATTTTATGCTCTCCATTATTATTATTATTATTATTATTATTATTATTACTATTATTATTATTATTATCACACATTGCACCACAGTCTCAGCACACTAGGACTTCACAAAAACACTTATGCACAATTCCAGAAGGCTGTGGTACTCAACACAACACGCATAATTAGGAAATTTATGGACACAACCACTCATCCCTAATCATTCTTGCACACGTCTTTACACTTGGCAAAATGTGCTTTGGTCCTTGACCCGCCATGTTGTCTTTGCTGGGGAAAGCCAAGGTTTGAGACTTTTATATAATAATAATATATTTTTTTTTTATTTTCTTAATTATTTTAAACTGCACTTCAGTCCTGTTAGGAATAAGAATCCCTATCAAACGGGTTCTGGAATTGGTTTACAAAACAAACACAATATTAAAAAAAATAAACAATAAAAAAGTGTAGTTAATAGATAATATTAATGTAGTTTATGTAATAAATCTTTAAAAGTTTTAATTATATAAAATTAAATTAAAAGAAAAGAAAAATAATCACAAAAGTAAACACAATTGTATATAATATTATATCTTATACAGTAATACCTTGAGAGACGAATGCCCAACATACGATTTTTTTGATATACGATGAAAATTTTCATACAATTTACGCCTCGAAATACGAAGATATTTTTGAGATACGAATAGGTAGTACAGTTAGATGTTGTGGATCTGGTACAGAAGCATGCAGAAGAACTCACGACGGAGGAGCTGAAGAAGTTACAAGAGATGACGCACTCAGAGGTGATGAAGGAAGGGGTCGAGGGGGGGTCGAGAAAGAGGAGGTGATATCTTAACGTGAAATTCGTGATATCCTTGCTAAGTGACAAGAAGTGTCCGATTTTATTGAAAAGAGACACCCGGAGAAATTGTCTACAGGGAGAGCCAGTGCATTGATCAATGACACGTGCCTTGCGCATTTTAGAAACATTCTAAAAAAGAGACAGAAACAGATCTCTCTTGATCGTTTCCTTTGGAAAAGACCACGTCTTAGTGGCGATACACCCACTGCAACTGAGGCCAAAAGAGCCAGACGTGAGAGTGGCAGTGATAGTGATTAGTCTTAGTGTAAGTAAAAAAATAGTATATTTAGTAAAAAAAATATAGTACATTTACATCATGCATACAATAAACATTGTATTTACCTTATATTAAATCTATATTTGGTTGGTATTTAAAGCATGTTACTTATTTTTTTGGGGGTAAATTCCTATCACTGGAACAAATTAATTCTATTTCCATTAATTTCTATGGGAAAAATTGATTTGATATACGGTTTTTTTGATATACAACGATCGTCACGGAACGAATTAAATTCGTATGTCGAGGTACCACTGTACATAAAAAGAAAAAAAAAAACATTTAATACAAAAAAAGCTATTGAAACCTCATTTATATTATTAATATAAAATACAAGATTTATAAGACGTATATATATACAAATAACTTCTATTCTAATAAACTTTTATTATAAAACTTCTTACAATTTTGTTCTGAATTACAGGCTTGTTAACACTTATGGGGAGTGGAAGGAATAATGATTTACATTCCCCGCACCTTCTAATTAAGATTTTCATATTGATTTTCATACAGTTTTACGTGCAACGTTTTGTGGATAAGAAATTCGTTTTCTCCAAACAAATTTAGAATTTTTTTGTCGTGTTAAAGTATGTTTTAATAAAACTGTAATGTCGTTTGGAATTTGAAATTATACATGGCTGTAATAGGCATGTAAGTTGTTGTTTCGTTTTTGTTTTCCTGCTGAAGCAGTTTTCGAAGATCAAACTTTTAAATACAAAAAGAAATAATAACAATACAAACCACAGACTCGTACAAAAAAAAACACAAAAAAGAAAACGACAAGTAATAAAATACCAAGTACCAATGAAACTTTTATGTTAAATTTAACGTGCGTGGAGACATTTTACGAAGGAATAAAAAGGGATAAAAACGCACAACAAATAAAATCACTGAGCTACTTTTGGAATATTTGACACGGGAATCCAGAACAGTCTGTTTCGAGGTTATTACCTCTTCTCAGCTGGATTCACCCAGTGTCTGCAGCTAAGTGATATCAAAGGAATATAAACAGAACACAAGTAAACATAAAAATGGCCCTTCAGATAAAAAAAAAAAACCTCAAAAATAAATAAAAATTAAAAAAGGGCAATTAGTCAATCCCCGCCAGTCAACTGCTGGCTTATAAAGGATTAAACTATAAGAAAGACTTATACAGAATGTTAAATTTAAAGTGCGTGGAAACATTTTACAAAGCAATAAAAAGGGATAAAATGCACAACAAATAAAATCACTGAGCTACTTTTGGAATATTTGACACCGGGAATCCAGGACAGTCTGTTTCCATTGAAACTTATCAATGAAACTTTATTGATGTTTTTCATTTGCAATCCTCTCTTTTCTGTAAAGAGAAGAAAAATAAAAGAACAGTACAGTTTATCTTATGATAAGTGTTGACAACCCAAGAGTCTTTTAATTTACAACAATTGCTTTACGGCTATAGGCCTAAAATTAATAGTTATCAATATAATCACGAGTGCTATATGTTTCCACAAATGAAAGTTTATATATCTTCCCCTAGGTTTTCCAATTTCTTTTTTTGACTTCAACTTCTGGTAGATTTGGTTCAACCACAGACAAAACCACGTAATGACAGAGCGGTGAATAAAAACAACGATTACAACTGTAATTCAGAGAAAGAACACAGCTGCGGGAAAGCCTTTTTTTTTTAAAGTAAGTGCGAACGTCTTTGAATTTTGAAAAGAGACGCACAAAAGAGCTTTCTAATCTTGACTTACATAACACAGAAGGTGAGCAAGAAGCTTCCGTTAATACAGAGAAAGATATGGGCCACAGAACAACATGGAATGAAGGCCTATAACTTTGAAGAAAACAATTTTAAGAGCTCGCTGGATTAAAAAACTTGATGGAAATATGAAAGTTAGTATTATATTGAGAAAGCACAAGCTTTCGACTGCTGTTGTCCAACTTGAAGTTAATAGAATGCGTCCCGTTCCAGGTCTGGAATATTTGAAAGGAATTTACAAATGTAGAATATTTAACAATAAAAACAAACTGTAACGACTTACGAATATAGTTTAATATTTAACATATTAAATATGAAACGAATACAAGCATGGCGTATGTAACATTAAAGAACAGGGAACAAATATGACTACGAACATTCAACATTAAAAAACAACACGGAACGACTGATGAACGTTTCGCTTTAAAAAACCTGAAACTATTTAAAATATAAAGCATTTAAATTAAAAACAACAAGTATCTGCTTAAAAAACATAGGACTGTAACTATAAAATGTCATGACTAATGGATGGGAGATTAAAAACAGTATGGGATGCTAATGATTCAGAAACATTAAAATCAACACTGAGCAACTTACGAATATTGGAACATTAAATGCAACAGTAACAAAACTTAAACAGTAATAGATATGATATACATCATAAATGATATACATTTAAATCTGTTTAAACGCGAAATCTTGTATTCTATTGTTATTCCATTTTATGAAGAAAAATCTATGTGAAGATGTTTATTAATTTTTTTCGTTCAATTTCAGCGTAAGGGAACAACTTTTGTTATGTTTATTTTTTAGCCTTCGTTCTTAGGAAAGTAAGGCTTACAAGATCACTTAGTCTGTGTGTGTGTGTTCTCCTAATAACCTTTGAATTCCTAGATGGTTCAGATAGGAAAAAGTATGGAACCTCCAAGTCTAAACTAAAAACAAAAATTACACAATAAAAATACATACATACATACATATCCTTTCCCGTTCCACCAACTGTGGGTCTAGGAATTAACTAGGCCTCTCCACCTCTCCCTGTTCTTCCAAGCCTCTTCTCGACATATTCTTTCCCATGGGATGCCTCTCTCTTCCAGGCTGTGCTTCACATCATCCAGCCATCGCTTACGCGGTCTCCCTCTTGGTCTCTTCCCTCCTTCTTTTAACTCATGCCACACCTTAGGAGTCCTACCATCTTCCATTCTTTTCACGTGCCCGAACCACCTCAGCCTTCCCTCTTCCACCTTTTCCCTCAAACTTTTTACCCCCAACTCCTCCCGGATATCCTCATTTCTCATTCTATCTAATCGAGTCTTCCCTACTATACCTCTAAGAAACTTCATCTCCCCAGCTTGAAGTCTACTCCAGTCTCTAGCATTCATCACCCATGTCTCCGCTGCATAGGTGACTATAGGCACGTAATACATTTTATAGATTATTTCTTTTGCCTTCCTTGGGACTTTCTTATCCCATATCAGGTGTCTCACTCCCTGGTATAGCTTTCCCCCTTTCTCCAACCGTCTTGTGATTTCATGCTCCACTCTACCATCACTTGTTATTTCGGTCCCTAGGTAAGTAAAACTATCTGTGATCTTCAATGCCCTGTTGTTTATGCAGATATCCCTTTCCAGGTTTTTGTACCGTCCCACCACCATCACTTCACTTTTCTCTTCGCTAACTTCAAGATCCACTAGTTTCAGTTGTAGAGTCCATTCATCCAATTCCCTCTGTACGTCAACAATTTTCTCACCCCATATTACAATGTCATCTGCGAAGATCATATGCTTTGTGTCTTTACTCTGTTTTTGTAAGTTTTCCTTAACCTTTCTTCCTACCCATTCCATAGAAAAAAAAATAAAATAAAGAAATTCACGTGCCAGTTTCCACTAGCCTCAGTGAATTTTCTATGCGCATTAATTAATCAAAAAAGTGCCTAAAAATGCGTAAACCCATTAAAAGTTCAGACCCAGTGACTACTTTCAACTGATGATCGGCAGTTCACCTGTTCAGCTGTTTTGAAATTTCACTTGTAAACACTGGTGTCTGAACTCTTAATGTGTTTCTAGATGGTTCTTCTTGTAACTTTGTAAGCATATTTGAGGATTGACATGGACTAACTTTTATATTTGAAATCTTTTTCAAATGAGTTTTGTGGAGAAAAATAACATTAGAAGGTGACAAAAATTCTCATCCAAAAGCATCGAAACAATGGATTTCTATTCTATTAAAACTTCATTATTTTAATCTCCTGTTGCAGTTTTGCTTAATTGTTGTAGTAAAGGGAATTCTAAAGAATCAAGAAATTTATCCAGAGTTAGAGAAATTGGTTGAGCCAATAAGTCGAAAGAAACTAGGCTTTAATGTTTACCTTACTTCATCCAAACAATAAAAATCCTTATTTGTGCTTCAGTATTCCATTTATTTCTATTAATTGCCCGAATAAAAATAACAAAGATCTGTAGTAGGGTAAGGTAGGGTAAGATGACGAACTTAGGTAAGTGGTTTAAAAACCCCGAAATTTGAAAGGACACATCTTGTAACCTTTATGTTCAATAAAAAAATATGAAACGCTGTTTTACCCTCTCGAATTATGAAAAATATTTGACCAAAAAAAAGAGTAATTTTCGTCATCTTACCCTACCTAAGGGGTAAGATGACGAAGAGGGCTGTGTAAGATGACGAACAGATAAAAGTAACACATTAATGCCCAGGTGTACCAAACTCCAGTTAACTTTGATGACTGCTTTTTGGACGTAGCTAAAATTAGTGGGGGGTGCTGCCTACGTTTTTTTTTTAAAAAAAAATTAGTCTTCGTTTTAAAATTGTGTGAAAGGAAACAAACATGTCTAAAAAGAAACTTATCAAGTTTCTGAATAAATTTTCTTTTTATACATGTTTGTTTTCTTTCACACAATTGTAAAACGAAGGCTAATTTTTGTTTTTAAAACATAGGCAGCACCCCTCACTAATTTTAGCTACGTCCAAAAAGCAGTCATCAAAGTTAACTGGAGTTTGGTGCACCTGGGCATAAGATAGAAACATTTTATTTTAAAAATGCAGAGAAACAATTTCACTTACTAACGTGTGGCATGAATTAGAAAAGTCAAAAGATGAAATAGTTAAATTGCAATAACAGATTGCTCGTAATGAAACAAAACTTTGAACAATTAGGTACAACAAATATTTAGAAGAACATTAGTGTTGGCTGTGGCACGTTATGTTTCTTTGCTGCAGCATTTACACTTGAGGTTTTATCTTTTACTTCAGCAATAGCTGCATTCATTGTCTCCTTATCCCACTTTCCCCTGTCACTTTTCCTTGTATAATTTCGTGGCATATTGTTTATAATACCTAAAACATTCATAGATAAACAGTCATATATGAGGATTTAAAATAAAAGAAAAAAATAACTGCAACTAAAATTCAGTTTCAAAACCAATTTTTAAAATAGGACAAAAGCTATTTATAAAAGGTACTCAAAAACATGTTGGGTAAGATGACAAACTAAGCAAACTTCTCGTCATCTTACCCGCCCTGCCATTCGTCATCTTACCCCACGCCGCCAATTTGGTTTAGAACTTATTTATCATTACCGTAGCTTATCGTAAACAACCTACACCACACATGGTTCTTTAATTATGAGTTGTATTTTGAGATTATTTTAGGAAAGAGTAAAAACAACTTAACGTAGTTAAGTAATTCCTTACGCTGTGAGTCCAAAAACTACAAACGCACGGGAAACAAACAAATCTTAGTCGCTACTGCTCGCAAAACAATCTGGCCCGACATCCCTTGCAGTGAACTTCGTTACTAATCACCTGAGTCTCAGAAAGTGCTTGGACAGGTGCTCCTATCTATGAATGCGTCGAAGAAATACCGAGTTCGTCATCTTACCCGACTTTCCCCTATTTTTATTATATATCGTAATCTATTTCAAATTTCTTGAAAAGGACTCACTTATTATGGTAGTGTTAAAAAAAAAAAAAAGAAACCATGAATTAATATTGTAACAGTTTATATGTATATATTTTTAGACATCATTTATTTGTATTTTTGTAGAAATTATTTATCTATATTTTATTCATTTTAATATTTATCTTTATTTATTTTAAAGCATTCGTTTTCTATTTTCTAATTATCGCTGTTCTATTTATTTTTAAATTCTTTTCCATTACAGCCGTTGAATCAGTTAATTAATTTAAGTTCGTTACGTTTTTACCCAATCATTCTGTATATTTTTAATTAATTTATCAATCAAATTTGTCTAAGTAAAATCTATAAAAACAAATATTTTCCCATGTAATAAATTAATTGAGTTAATTTCCAGAACTTGCCTCGTTGTCTTTAGATCCCAAACACTCTCCCACAAACATCATTACAACATCACTTTAGCCATCTAATTTAATGTTCTCAAATAATTTATAACGGATTACAGGTAGTAATGTCTTTATGCCTGTATCTTTATTTCCTCCGTTTTGTTTGTTTTTTTATCGTTTTATTATTATTGATTAACATAAAGATTGTAATTGAAAGAAAATGTTTTTATGAACTCTAGTAGGTTTAAACAAAAAGCCTCCAATAACATTAAATGCATCTAAATTGATAAAATATCAAATATATTTATGAATAATTAACGATTAATGCTGTACAACAGCAGCTGCAATCAGTGGCAGAGGCAAAAATAATAAAATATTATGAAAAGTAATCATGCAATAACATTTAATATGCTGTATTATTTTAAAAATAGAAACTTAATATTTGATTGTACACTCTGTCTCTTGAGTAGAAGCGTCGCTACTTCACTTGCTCCAGTCGATTTTCAAGAGGAATTTTGTTGACGTTGATTTTTCCAAAGGTCATTCCTGGAAAATTGGAGAAAATAGAAAACCAGTTCCACTTCATGTGAATAACGATTTCAACTGAGACGATCATCCTTATGACAGAAATAAAATTAACTTTAAAATTCATTTTCAGTACTCATTGCTCCGTGAAATCCAAAGAAACAAACAAAAGACAAAATTAAACAAAACAATGGCCCTTGAATTAAAAAAAAAATCAAAAAACAAATAAAGAATAAAAAGGGCAACAAATTAATCTCCGCTAGCAGAACGCTTAGCTTATGAAAGAATAATTTGTAAAGCAAACGTATATAATAGCAAAATTTTGCGTGCGTAATACATATACAACAAGAATAATAAGGATAAAAACGCACACATGTAAAGGATTCACTGAGCAACTTTTGGAGATTTCGTATTAGGAACCCAAGACAGACTGTTTCGATGTTCCTACCTCTCGTCAGTTGGATTCGCCCAGTTTTCTCGAAACAGTCTGTCTTGGGTTCCCAGTACGAAATAGCTCAGTGAATCCTTTAAATGTGTGCGGTTTTATCCTTATTTTGCTTGTTAAATTGCACGTAAAATTTTGCTATTATGCATCTTTACAAATTAATCCTTTATAAGCTAAGCGTTCTGCTAGCGGGGATTAATTTGTTGCCCTTTTTATTCTTAATTTGTTTTTTGATGTTTTTTTTAATTCAAGGGCCATTGTTTTGTTTAATTTTGTCTTTTGTTTATGTTCTTTGGATTCCACTGAGCTATGAGTACTGGGTGAATCCAACTGACGAGAGGTAGGAACCTCGAAACAGTCTGTCTTTGGTGCCGCTACGAAATTTCCAAAAATAGCTCAGTAAATATTTATATGTGTGCGTTTTTATCCTGAATTTTTTTTTTTTGTTATAAAATTAGTTGTCGATATGTAAAAATTAAATTTCAACTCTCTTTTATTACTCCCAAAATCTTCTTTTTTTTTAAATATTTATATCCATACGATAAATACAGCTAAGAAGGTGTATTGTAAACTTGATATGGGCTTATAAAATGTTCTTAATACGTATCATATAGAAAAAGCAAAATCAAGACAAAATAAGTTTTCATTGTTAGACTAAATAGGATTCATAAAAATCAGTCAAGCTGTTTCAAAAATGCCTTTATTTGTACTAGCCCCCCCCCCCCCTTTTAAACCGAAAAATGGATCTTATTTTAACTTGATATGGTATTTAAAGAGAAGAGATTTTCTAGCTTTTTATTTCAAATATTTTTTTTGCCTTGAAGTTAGTGCGTGACAGTGACAAAAATCTCCATAGAAACGAAACAAATTTTCATTCCATAACTAATTCCACACAAACATAAATAATTAATTAATGTAAAAACAATTATATTTTCTAAATAAGTTAAAGTTGCGATCAGGCCCAGATGACCGCGCAATGCAGCTGGAGGGTAGGCTCCAGTGTTCAGAACCTACGGGACAAAGTTGAGGAAAGGGGGTCGGCCCGTCGCTCGCCAGCCTTTAACTCCCGGGAAAGAAACCCGGTACCCATTCTATAGAGGGCTGGGTAAACCCTAGGGCCCGTTTGGAGGAGAAAGAAGCGTGGAAAAAGTCCCGTTCTCCGCCGAGGCCGGGAATCGAACCCGCTACCTCCCACCCGCAGCCAAGCGCCCTTACCCACTCGGCCACCGGGACCACATATTTTCTAAATAAATAATTAAATTCGTAATATTTTCATATTTTACTTCAGTGTAAGAATTTAAAAGCTTTAATTTTTTAACCAGGTACATGCTTTTTATGAAGTTCTTAATTCAAATGCAGAAATCTATGATTATTAATTTGTATTTTAAATAAGCATGATTTATTTAAGATTAAAAGAGAAATTTACTTAAATAAGGCCCATAAATCAGAAAGACATTTGAGTCTTCTGAGTCAGTCGTTTCGCTTCGATGCCACAATCACAATAAGATCCTGTTTTCTTGCGAATCCTGGAAGTTCAGTATGCAGATAAGAGACTAGTTCCTTTCTGTGTTATCTCCTAGTTCTATCCTGACAAGACTATTTTGTTGAATTTGTATTTCAATAAAATAGAGCCTTTGAGATCAGTTTAGGGTAAAACTGAGTTGTGCTTTTTTTGCTTAATTGTGAAGAAATAAATTGGAATATTTCGGCAATCTGTAACTGACAATGAAAATTCAATAAATAAATAAATAAATAAATAAATAAAACAAAATAAATAAATAATTAAATAAAATAAAATAAAATAAAATAAAATAAAATAAAATAAAATAAAATATAATAAAATAAAATAAAACAAAACAACATAATGGAATAAAAGTTCTGCCTACACACATATGAAGAAAGAAAATAAAATAATAAAAAAAATAATATTAAAAATCACAATCGATTTCGTTTGGGCTTATTTTATTCGATTGTGATTTTTAATATATTTTTTCTTTTTATTTTATTTCATTTCTTCATATGTGTGTAGGCAGAACTTTTATTCCATCAAATATATTTCACACACGTTAAACTTATATTTAAAACATAATAACTAACTAAATAAATAAAATAAAACAAAATAAATAAATAAATAAATAAATAAATAAATAAATAAATAAATAAATAAATAAATAAATTAATAAATAAATAAATTAATAAATAAATAAAAAAATTAATAAATAAATAAAATAAAACAAAATAACTAACTAAATAAATAAAATAAAATAAATAAATAAATAAATAAATAAATAAATAAATAAATAAATAAATTTATAATAATTTTAACAATAAAAAATAAAATATTTTTCCCGGAAATATTGGATAAGGAATCAAGAAAATATTTGAAAAGTTGTGGGGAGGGAGTGCCCCCAAATCGACTCAAAATCACGAGCCGTTTCTAGGTGTTCTGCCACCCTAGGCGAGAACTAAAAAATGCCGCCCCCTCCCTTTCAAATGCCGCCCCTCCCTTTCCCCTCCCCTCGCAAGATAGCGCACGCACCTCTTTCCACAATTCTTTGTTTAATAATTAATAATTTCGCTGTATGATGTATATATATATACATAAAATTAATTTTTCCCGTCCTTCGGCCGCCCTAGGCGGCCGCCTAGTCTTGCCTAATGGTAGAAACGGCCCTGCTAAGAACTGACTTTCACAAACCCTAACCCTTACTTAAACACATACCCCCATCAACCAATGATACCGACTGATACTAAATATCAAATCTTATCCAAATAAATAAATAAACAAAGCGAGAAAATTTAGTTAATAGATGTGATATGATGTCAGTTGAAACAGTTTGAATTGCGAGGGAATGGCAAAGAATTGTCAACTTAGCGAATAATACAAAACAGTGGCAATTGAAATAAAAATAAATAAATAAATAAATAAGTTTCAGTCATTTACAATGATAGTTACTTACAATAAAATATTTTGCAATTTTTTTAGCATGTTGTATTTTTATTTGTAATAATAATGAATCGCAATGTGATGGATATATTGGAATTCAAATCTTCAATTATTGATTCATTTAACGCTAAATAACATTAATACAGACTTTCGATTTGTTTCTCTAGAATAACTTTGAAAGTTTTTAAGGACTGAAACATAGACGTTTTTAAGTTAACAGTTTAATATCCTATTATATTATTCGTATTATTTATTATAAAAATCCAACTATAAAAGCACATATACATTTATTTTGAAAACACTGACTCACGACGTTTCAGATTTCGGCCACATGGAAATCTGAAACGTCATGAGTGAGTGTTTTAATTCTATTATTTTTAAATGTACATGTGCTTTTATAGTTGGCTTTTTATAATTTATATTTTAACTTTACGTTAAAAACTATTTATCAGTTTAATATCCTCTTATTAAATGAAGCGAAGGTTACGTATGTTTGGTCAAATTTTTGTAAAAACCTTTAGTTTGCATCAGCGAGAAAAAGTTAGAATAAAAATCTTGTAATGTACAATTTTAAATTGGAGTGAGTCAATTATCCAAATACCCTAGGAAGCTAAAAATTTACAATGAAAGTAATTGTTATTAAAATAAAAATCCGATGTGTTCTAACAATAATAAGGTTCTAAGTAAAGATTTAAGGCTAAATATAATCAAAATACATAAATAAAGCTTAATAAATATGATACCTTAAAAACTACCTATATTAGAAGGCTGAAACTTTAGTGATAGACAATTATTACGGAATGTGAGATTCCTTCTGATTTGTAGATATTGGGACCATCCATGAGTAGCTGACGACACAATTGGAAACAGTTTTCAATTCATTGTTAATTCATTTTTAATTTTATTTTTACGACAAATCCCATGTGTAGTACACTTTTAATAGAGTGTTTAATTCGTGTTTTTCCTCAAAAATGGGAAAGTAATTGATTGACGGATGGTCTGGGAAACGCGTCTGATTGGATGAAGTTTCGTGGCTGGGAAAGGAGTTAAATTTTCCGAAAGAAAATAAAAAAAAAAAAAGAAATTGCCTGGTATTATGTAATTTTCCTTAAGAGAGAAACGATGAATTCCTTAGTAGCGAAAATCAAAAGAAAAAAAAAAAAAAAGCCTAATCAAAACTTCCTTTAAGAATCTAATGGGAAGTCTTCCCATTTCTGATACAAGACAAAAAAACACGCCTTCTTCTGAGGGCTTTTGATGATGAATCGGAGATGGTTTCACACTGTCATTATCCACACATGTTAATTTGCATTCGTCTGATAGCAAAAGATTTTCCTGTACCTTCACAATCTCATTAGAACCCAAGTAAAACAACTGCAGTAATCTTATAAGGAAATTATAAGGTCAAAAGTGAGGGTCAGCTATTAAGGAAAGCCTGGGCTTTGCATAATGAGCTTTAAAAAGCCTCGCAGACCAAATGCTTTCATGGAAACAGAAGTCAATTATTTAAAAACCATTGGATTCGCCTCTTGAATGGAATGTGGATACAAATGAAGAGCTTTAATGAGATACAGTCGAGGAAATTATACGTTGGTTAAATTATTTACAAGGGCATAAACTGTAAAACACTGATGGAATATAGTCAAAATACAAGTTTTATTAATTAAAGCATTTGAAGGTGGGCTTGCGTAGAAGGAAGTGGCAATACTGTATGCATATATATATATATATATATATATAATTATATAAGTATGCATAATGTGTTTTTCTAATTGATGTAGCAATAACGAATTGTTGAGAAAGAACAGGAAAAGATCACAAAATATAGGGAACAATTGAAATTTCTCGATTGTGGAACAAACATACCACTGTGACACCTATTGTCATTGGTGCCCTTGGTGCCATATCAAAGGCATTTACAAAATTCTTTAACAGTTTGGAACTTCACAATATTTTAATAACAGACCTGCAAAAAACATCATTACTAGCCACAACTTATATTTTACGAAGATACTTGGACAATTCTCAGGTCTTTGGGTGAGACTTGAGTTGCTCAATAACTCCAGTCAAAGAGGCTATTATTATTATTATTATGTTTGTATGTTCCAAACCTTGGGTTTCCCCAGCAAAAACAATATGGCGGGTCAAGGACCAAAGCACATACTGCTAAGTGTAAAGACGTGTGCGAGAATGATTAGGGATGTGTGCTTGTGTCCATAAATTTCCTAACTATGCGTGTAGTGTTGAGTACCACAGCCTTATTATTATTATTATTATTATTTTGGAATAGCTTCAGGTTTTTTTTCTTTACAGTATACTTGAAGATTGAGACTACATCTAAAATGGTACATCATTACAAAAATTCGTCTGGGATCCCGTCTTTATGTTGACTACACTCCAGAAGATTTGCAGAAAACGATAGAATGCTGTGAAAGGGGGTCTATGTCAGTTGGAAGCCAACAAAAAATTTAAAAGTCCCTGCAGTACGCTTCGAAACAAGCTATTTGGTAGATACCAGGGAGTTCCAGGTCATCCCAGTATCGTGGCGCTCTCAGCCAAGTATCAGTTTGGAGTTACCCGTTAACATCTTAACGATTTGTCTCAAAATATGTGTCAAAACAAGGCAGAGACGTCAAGGAGTGGAAGAACAATTGTCCATGACCGGATTTTATTGAAAACTTTGTCACCAGGAACAATTGAGCATCAGATTGGCATTGAATGTCTAAAAAAGTCTCGAGGTAGTATTAGCCAAGAAAACTTTACAGTTTTTTAATAACATACAGGCGGTTTTACAAGATGCTGAAGTTGTCCATGTCTAAGACCAGACAAACAGCACGGATGATCCAGATACTAAAAAGTTTATTGTGGAACTAAAAGGGATCGAAAGTATCCAGGAACATAGCGATTAGCATTATGGTTAGTGGTTCAGCTCCTATAGAAACATTGCTATTTCCTGTGGTCGTCTACAACTCCTTCTAATTTATATGAGAACTGGACACAAGGTGGTGCAGCTGGAACAACCTACCTACAATCATAGCTCACACAGATGGTTCGACTTGAACCTTTTTGAGCAATGGTTTATGAAGGTCCTTCTGCCACATTTACAAAGCATGAATATAATTTAGATATTTATGTAATCTTAGAACATCATAAGACAAGCCCGTGAATTTTTTGATTGAAACTCCTATGTAACACCCCTACGTAGGGGCTTCCATCAAAATATTTCGCCGTTTCCTGGCTGCGGAATCACCTGACGAAGTAGCCTCAAACTGAGGGGCTACTTTGCCAAGCCTTTAGGTAGAAAAAAAAAGGCATTATACAATTTTTTAATTATTATTTCTTATAGATACTTATTCTAGTGACATTTATTGATAAAATTTAATGCCGATTGAGGTAAAAATACCACATATTTAAGAAGATATTTTACTAAATAGGTTAAAACTTGCGCAAAGTGTCCCCGATTTTCGGTACGAATTTTGTGGATATAAATTGTTATTGTGGATCTAACTTAACTTTTCTTTGCCGTATCAATTTATAGTTATATTTATAGTTATAGGACTCACTAAGAAAGAAGTATTTTTGGTTTATTATCATAGAAAGTCAACGAACATCCGAAGGAATGAAGGTTTTAAATCTCCGCCTAGTATGTTATTACAGTGGGTTAAATAATAATCAAAATTTCATGTTCATTCTTATTTATTTGTAAATAAGCTTTTTTTTTGGTATCTCAAAACCACCAAACAGCGATATGAATCAAAGATCTGCTAATATGGTATTAATTCATTGTTTTGATTCCTAAATTGTTGTTGTAAATGTTGTTGTAGGTGTATTTTTAATGAACGGAAACTCCCTAATTGATTCATAAACTTTAGAAGTAGATTTTCAACAGTTCGGTTTCTCCATTTTCTTCATTAAAAACATTCAGTATCATTTTGTAAAAATCTTCATCTTACAATGAGATTTCAGTTTTGATCCGTCGCAAGACGTTCCATATTAGCTGAATGAATTCAGATCGTGTATTTATTCATTTGCTTTGGTCGGATAGCTTTATGTCCATCAAAAGACTCGCGTTACTTGCAGTCATGGAGAATGGCTGAGTCAATAGGTGGAAATGATTTCGACAAACACGTAGGACGCTGTTGAAAAGGGAGGCAGGGAAGTAGCTCTGAACGCAGGTCAGTTGGGAAGATACGTGAGGAGCAAGGCCACGGAACAGATTAAAGTATTTCACAATATTTTTGTTCCAAACACGTTGAATGAAACGCCCTTCAAAACTAATGCCCATTTCAACCATAGAAATTTCGAGGTCAATGCAAAGGGGAAAAAAAACCTGGAACAAAAAATAAAGAAGGCTAAAAAAAGAGTCAAAACTATCATGTCAGCTTTCCGTTAGTAAATGGTGACTTTGCAATAAAACCCTTTCTCTTTTGTGATTTCAAGGTGACGGACTGATCCAAGTTCACAACTAGAAATTCGTTTCTTAGGAAAAAATCCTGAGTCACGATTTATGAAGGTGACGTCTTTATACTGACTACTTAATTTGCTCTTGAGAAACAAGCTCGGATTGAATTTCTCTTGCTTTTTAAGGAGGGGAAAAAAGGGTCTATAAATTAAAGACGTTCGTCTTTCTGGGAACTGGCAGCTGGACGGAATGATAAGTATTTTTCCCTAAGATCCGTGGAACACCAGATAAGCAACTTCGTTTTTCATAACAGAGAAAACTAAACAATTGACGCTGTACGTATTAAATAGGATTTGATTGTTTGAGTCTAAATTAGACCTCTTATCTATTAACTTCAGTCAATTTATTGATATTTTACCTCTTATCTATTAACTTCAGTCAATTGGTTGATATTCTACCTCTTATCTATTAACTTCAGTCAGTTGGTTGATATTTTACCTCTTATCTATTAACTTCAGTCAATTTGTTGATA
>JAFIDM010001028.1:63926009-63956352 GCA_023159025.1 Thereuonema tuberculata
AAGAAGTCCCTCTTTTTTTGATATAGAAAACTGCTTTCAACCCATTACTAGCACACCACGCCAGACAGTTGCGTATAAAAAACCAAGAGTAATTGCTCCAAAAACTGCAAAAATAAAAAGATTGTCAACATCTATTTATTATTTAAAAAAGAAACAAAAAAAAGAAAGGCAATGTAAAAGAACTAAGGTAAGGCAGGCTTTAGAACTTATTAAGACTATAGTAAAGCCTAATCTATATAAATTTATTCAATGCCAATTATTGAATTCAGTTGTATCAGCCAATGGACGACGGTGGACAATGGATGACAAAAATACTTGTCTTCAATTCTACCTTGTCAGTCCTAAAGCATATAACACACTCAGAGGTTTTTTACATTTACCAAGTAAACAAACACTTCTGAAAGCTGTCTCAGATATAGAAATGGAACCCGGGTTTTCAACTGCTGTGCTGAATGCCATTCAAATTGTAGCCAGTAAGTTAAAACCCGCATATAAATACTGTATTCTTTCATTTGGTGAAATGTCGTTGAAACGAGGATTAGTTTATAATAAAAAGACAGATTGTATTGATGGTTATGAAAATTTTGGTTCCTACAGTACAGGTTCATCCAATCTTGCAACCCATGTTCTTGTTTTTATGGTTCGGGGTCTTTGCAAAAAGTGGAAACAGGTTATTGGTTACTTTTTTGCATCACAGACAACCTCTTCAGCAACTTTGAAGATTCTTGTCACAGAAGCCCTTTCAAAATTATTTGAATGTGGTTTGAAACCTGTGGCAATTGTTTGTGATCAGGGTACCAACAACCAAAAACTATATAGAACAGAATTGTGTGTGACAGTAGATAAACCATATATATTTATTAATGATCATAAAGTGTTTACCTTATTTGATGTGCCACATTTACTTAAATGTATAAGGAATAATTTAAAAAAATATCAAGTTAATTTTTCTGGTAATAGGACAGCTGATTGGAGTCATATTGTCTCTCTCTGGAAATGTGATTCTAAAAGTGTCCACAGAATTGTACCTAAATTAACAAAAAGGCATTTTCCAGTGGGAACTTTGGGTTCAATGTGTGTTAGGTATGCTGCACAGGTTTTGAGCCGATCTGTTGCTGCTGCCTTGAGCCTTTTCTGCACATTTGAACGTCTTCCTCCTGGTGCTGCCCATACAGCAGACTTCTGTTCTATTTTTAATGATTTATTTGATAGCTTAAACAGTCGTGTCCTCCATCATAAGACTCGGCCTCTATTGTCTGCTGTTACAAATAAATCATCCCATTTAAGTTTTTGGGCAAGCCAAATGGAATTTGTGAAGTCCCTTGAGTTTGTAACTCCAGGGAATCGTTCCACATTTCCATGCTTATTGGGATGGCAGATTACATTGTCAGCATTCTTGGAATTGATTCCACTTTTGCTGACAGACATTCCATTCATTCTGATGAGTAGATTTAATCAGGATGCTTTGGAAAATTTTTTTTCTGTTGTTAGACGCAGAGGAGGTAACAATGACCATCCAACTGCATATGACTTTCAGCAGAGATCTAGATTACTTGTGGCACAGAGTATTATTAGTACTTGCGGAATGACAAACTGTGAACCTGATCATGATGCAGTTTTAATTCCAATTGATGTACTTACACAGGATGCTGAGCATTCACATTGCGAAGACATTCCTGATTTAGAAATTAGTGTTGATAGTCCTTTCGTATCACAAATTGCCAATATCAATTCACATGACTTGCTGAAACAAAATTCTGCTACATATGTAGCTGGATTTATAGCTAAGCATGTAACAGTCAAATTCTCATGTTCAGATTGTCACAAAAGTCTTCTTGGTGATGGTACTTTATCTGAGAGCTCTGTATTTATGTATTTCAAAGAGTTCAATGAAGTAAGTAAAGGACTTACCTATCCCTCTAAAGACTTTGCGAAAACTGTAGCAGAAATGGGAGAAAAATTTAATGACCTCTTTTCTCTTATTTGCAATGAGAAGCATATTAAAAAGAAATTAACTTCCCAACTTAAACAGTGTGCTCATGAATGGCTTCAGTGTGAGCTTCATGACTTTGATGTATGGGAATACATTGTGCGTTATTATGTTCATTTAATGATAATATACAAAGTGAAGGCAATTTCCAAGGATATCACAAACAGCAAAAAAAATATTAAAAAGCTTAATAAGTTTTAGATATCTTGTCAATTGTAAATTTTTGTAATTGTAGTAATTTGTAATTGTAATTTTTTATCATTCTAATTAATTTGTAAATATTATTATTATTTGATTTGTTTAATAAGCTCTGTTGTCTTGCTTAGATATGTGAATGACTTTTACATTTCATTCCATAATATTTGAAGTTTTAATCATGTAATTTGGAAACAATGTATATATATATATATATTTTTTTTTTTGCAAATATTGTCAATTGAAAATATTGCAATAGTATTTAAATTTTTAATCATCTCTTTCAACTATAATAATACATTTTTGAAAATTTCAATCAATTTGTAAATAATATTTTTTTGGTACTGACCTGCCTTACCTTAAATCATTCTAATAAAAATTGGAAATCATACATACTGTTTTATATTGTCAGTTGTACAAATTAAATTTTTAACAATGCTAACCAATTTGTAAATATTATTATTATTGTAAAGATGTTTCTATTCTTGGATCTCCCCAGCATAGACAACATGGCCCAACCACATGTTATCAAGTGTAAAAAATAAATAATTACCCCAAAGTGAGTTAGGATGTGTGGTTGTGTCCATGAATTTCCTACAGTATTTGTGTTGTGTTTGAGTATTGCAGCCTTCTGGAGTTGTGCATAGTTGTTTTTGTGAAGTATGCTGAGGCAAGGTGTGCTAGATGGGTGTATTTACTGATCTTGTCTGCATGAGTTTTGTGCATGTTCTTGCAGATGGGCACTGCAATATTAATGAGATAGGTCTGTTTGTTGACCTTATCAACAAGTGTGATATATGGTTCTATCTGTGCAAATGGTGCAGTCCCAGTACAGCTTATATCAGGGTGACTTAAGCATATTGGTATGCTTTGTGGTGTGTACTTGTAGTGTTCTTAATAAGTGAGTGTTTGTGTGCTAGCTGTTGATGGACGATCACGCTACCTGATTGTGTGGGTGGAGGTAGTCTGTTTGGGACAGAAGGGGACAGCCTGATATTGTGGTCAATCATCTCATGTGTTACTATTATTATATATCTTGGCATTTGTAAATATCAAAATTTTAATCATTCAAATTAATTTGGAAATATTTTTTTTACATATATCTTGTGAATTGTAAATATCATTAAAATTTCTAAACATGCTAACCAATTTGTAAATATTATTATTTTTATTATTATTATATATCTTGTCACTTGCAAGTAGCATTAAATTTTTTAATGCTTCTAATCAATTGTTTAATATTATTATTTTATTATTATTATTATTATTATTATTGTATATCTTATCAATTGTAAATAGCATTAAAATTGTTAATGCTTTCAATTTGTAAAAAATTCCAAATGTTATTAAATTTGTTGTAAAAAAAAAAATAAAAGTAAATAAATAAATAACTAATCAACAAAATTAAAAATAGTTTCGTTTCTTAAGTTGAAAGTTAAGTTTTATTAATGTTGAGATAAGAAAAGTCCAAAACAAAAATGACATGCAGATTTAAAACACTTTTTTTTTTTTTTTTTCCATTCAGTTATTTATAAAATTTGTTTTCTTCAATAGAATTTTGAAGGAATTTAGTTTACAAAATTACTAGTAATTTGAAAGAAAAAATTAAACACCAATAACTTAAAAGTTTAAAGGAACTAATGATAAAAAAAAATCTTATTAAAAAATGTAAAAATATAGAAGTCCTACAAAATACCATTACTGCCCCTTCGAGAATGAAGGCTTCACTGCAGTGCTATTTTCACCCCCTACTTCGATGGCAGCACCGTCGACAATTTTACATTGAATCTGTGGGAGTTTGCCGTCTTTATATATATGTCTTTGGTATAAGAACATGACACAAGACACAAGCTCTTGATAAGTCTTATCAAGTGCTTTCAAATATTAAATTTTTTTTTTCTTTTTCTTCTTTCTTTTTTTTTTTTTTTTATTTGATGTGCATTGAAAACTCGTTTCCAAAAATCCAGACAAAACTCGTTTATCCGAAACGATTTTTTTTAGAATAGTTTAAAAATACACTGTTTTTCCGTCGCTATAATCAATATTTAATAGCATACACAAGCGATTGTGTCACTGTATCTCTATTAATAACATTATTCAGTATAACTAGGCCATCTCCCGTGTACAGATTGTTCGTTATAGATATTTGAAGAAGAGATTTATTTAGATGGACGTTGGTTGATATAGATGTTAAATGAAGATCATAGCTTATATACGATACTCCTGGCGACGAATTGATTGTGACTATTCTTTCGAGTGAAGATAATCAAATTCTGATGACTTGTGACTCTAGACAAATTTTCCTCTTTGGCGGAGGCTTCAGACAAATTTTACCTGTACTCAAGAATGGCCGAGATTACGACATTATTAACAGTTCTTTGAAAAGATCTCATCCTTTCTCTCGTTGTCCATTTCGATACTAATTGATTATCGATGATAAAACGATGGTTTATATGAGATAATCCAAGAATAATCGATTCCAATGAAAGGGGTTAAAGCAACAAGTTTTGAATGTTTCAATAAGTTTTGAAGACTCTTTTCAAGCCATCTCTTTTTCAAGCATAATAAAATTGGAATAAGTACAACAAAACAAAATAGTTGGAAGCTTAAACAAATTTCAAAAACACGTGAATCAATAAGTTTAGTTGTTTTTACAAAAATATATTAATAAGGTACAGTTTAATTATTAAAAGTAATAATAAGAAGAAATAAAATTTAAGATAATCTAACAAAACTCGATTCCAAAGAAAGCAGTTAACGCATTATTTTGAAGTTCAATAATGCTCATTTTGAATTTGTCGACTTCCTCGTGACAATAAAAAATGAAAAACCGTTTTCCATTGTTGCACTAACATTGGGGCACAACAACAACACAACAATTGCGGAGATATAAGTCAAAAAACAATATGAAAAGAGTTGTAGTCCCTATGGCCTAATGGATAACACATCCGACTTTGGATCAGAAGGTTGCAGGTTCAATTCCCGTCGCGGAAATTTCATTGTAAAAATTATTTCTATTTTCCATTCGCACAGAAAATTGCGCCGGACAGACAGACAGACAGAGAAATAAAAGAATTTAGTAATATAGATTATAAATATTGAAAAGGATTCAAAGATTGTTATATTTTGACAACACCAGTAAGTACGCCCTTAACTGCGGTATTAATCTTAGCACCCACTGTAGGTTCACTATATTTTTTTAATGTACGGTACGTATTTAATACAATATATTCCGGATTATCCGAAATTTCGCTTTTCCGAAACGGGCGCGGTCCCATCAAATTCGGATAAATGAGTTTTTAGTTTAATGAAATAATTTTACCCTTCCCTAATTCCCTAGTCACTGTTTAAAAAACACCAGATATTTATAAAAATTTCATTAACAATGAAGGATTTTAAAATGAGGAAATATTACATACAAGTTGAGCAAATGTTACAGTTTAAAGCTGAAATGTTACAGTTTACAAGGAATGCTACTAGTTTCGTCTACAATTACAAACATCATAAGGCACTAAAATATTGGTTTTTACATGGGAAGCAAGGAGAGTAACAATTTGAAATGATTGGAGGGATGCACATAAATTAGCAGATCTGTGACTCTTGACTATAATATACTACATGCTATCCACATGCGCGTCTTTAATGATTTATCATTATTATAACTCAACGTAATATTCTTCTATAAAAATGGAGTATTTCATTTGAAAGTACTTATTGATCTTAGAAGCCAAAGTATTTGAATATCTGCGATATCTGTGTTCTTTCGCTTTTGTTAATAATCTTTTCATTTTTCCGGTGGTTGAGGAGATACAGTTGTATTCGAAATTGACAATTACGCTTTGTTTTCTTTCGTGGGATGCCACTGGAGTCTTCATGGATGCATTCAATTAGTCATTGAATGACATGGGATACAATTGCCATCTGCAGTTGGACAAAATATGCAAGAATAATCAGATCCCATTATTTCCGTTTCTTTAAGTTTTGTATTTTATTAAAATATTAAACATGTTTACAGAGAAGAAATTCACTAATGCCAATGCTCGAATTAATTGGAGGAAGTAAAGTTTACTGAAATAGGGTCTTTAGAAGGACGGAATTCGAAAAATTGGCATGCCAACTACATCTTTCTTGTTTGTGTTACAGGAAGTATTCAGGATTCATCCAAACCAATGGAATTTCCAAAGGGGAGAATAAGTTTGCCCATAGGAGAGATGTCATTAAGATTTCTTCACTTTTGAAAGTGAAACTGAATGACAAGCAGAAATGTAGGAATAATAAATAAGATTCTAAATAGAATAGCATAAAATAGATTAATAGCTTTTTTAGTTCACTTTATTAAAGAAGCTAAGTTTTGTAGAATTTATTAACTTCGTCCCAAGAAATCTCTGCTCTTCCTGATTGGATTCAAATGCAAACGGCATCTTGGTCCTTGAACTGCATCGAAAGGCTTGTCTCATCTAAAAATACCGATTGCAAACTAATTGTTTGTTTTGCTTTTCTCTGCATTTATAGTGGTCTGTTTGTGCGACATCATTTACTTACGATGGGGAGGGTCAGGACTGAGCGAGGCCACGTATGATTAGCCAGAGGGAGAAGGATTAGTTGAACAATCTACCTTCCAATCAAAAGGGAGGTGAAAAGTCTTCTGCATTACGCCAACCTTCTTCTTTCCATCACCTTCCCAAACTGCAATGAATTAAAAACTTGCCACCTAACTCATTGGAACTAATGACTAATTCCCATTTCAATATTTTGAAATTAATTAGTGGATTTAAATAAATATATATATCGGGTAATTCATAAAGTACTGGAAAGTACTGGTGGTTTTCACGCCCCGTATCTTTTAAACTACTGAAAAATCTGAAACTTTTTATATAAAATCGTCAAACATATAAGAGTTATATTGTTATCTTATTATTTATTCATTATTATTTAAATTTATTTTATTTGCGTTCAAACACCCTCAATATATCGAAATTATTATCCAAAAAAATTATTCGACTGGCTCCCAAAAGAGGCATTTGTCAGAATGCATTTTCAAAAAAATACAGTTTTGTTTTTTTTTTTTTAAATTAAACAAAGGAATTAACGATCAAAGTGTTTAGATTAAATTTTCCTAATTAGGTTTCTGTATCATTTGAATCTTGGATCCAAACTTTTAGAGTTTAAACAACATCATAACAGTTATTTAAATGTACTATATATTGGGGTTGTTTGAACACAAATAAAATGAATTTCAATAATAATGAATAAATAATAACATGAAAATATAACTCTTACATGTTTGACGATTTTATACAAAAAGTTTCAGATTTTTATGAGCAGTAGTTTCAAAGATATGGGGCGGTGAAAACCACCAGTACTTTCCAGTACTTTATGAATCACCCGATATATATTTATTTAAATCCACTAATTAATTTCAAAATATGGGAATTAGTCATTAGTTCCAATGAGTTAGGTGATAAGTTTTTAATTCATTGCAGTTTGGGAAGGTGATGGAAAGAAGAAGGTTGGCGTTACAGAAGTTACAGCTTTTATTAAAACAAAACAAAAACAAAAAATCTTTTGTCTCTGTCATTCTGTAGATCTCAATGAACTCTTGTATTTACTTATTGAATTTTTAAGATTAATAATCTCGAATATAATACTTTCTTTTTTGGAAAGTATTTTAATTAGAAATACAGGTAGGAATTTAAACAGAGAGGAAGGCATTGAGGTCGGTGAAAAATTCGTCAGTCTAGCTATGGATTTGTTTAATTTAAAATCTAACAAAATTAAGAAATTTGAGGAATTAGCGTATTAATTACTAGGTTTGAGGTTTTAACATTTGTATTTGTTAATATTGACAATATTAAATTGATGATTTCGGAAAGAAGGCAAAGCTCGATTTGTTTTTAAGTTACATATTGTTAATTACATGTTCTTATATTCCTATTTTGTTTACGATTATGGCTTGAAGAAAGGAAAGACGCTAAATCCATTTCGAAAATTTGCTTGAATTAAATATATTTTATATTTAATTGGTGTAAGGATATGTTAATTTTAATAATATGACTAAAAGGGAGGAATTGAAAAGTAAGTATGGATCAAATAATCTCATTTTTTGCAAAGAAAAAAAAAGAAATGATTGTTTCAGAAGATAAACGTTTACCTTTAGTAATAAGACTTCTACCATATTGTAACGAGAAATTAATTCATGGATTTTATAAGTTATTGAAATATAATTTTGAGTCGAAGCCAGTGTGAATTTTATTTTAATAAAGCCACAATTATTTTTGAAATGACTTAAATTGGATGTGAGTTGAAAGCAATCAGGTGGTGCTCTTCAATATTATGGAATTTAGCCTTACCTAAGGAAAATTAACATTAATTTTGATTGCTAAAGAAAATATTTAAATATACATTATTTACTTTATTTTTTGGAACCATATATTTTGTGCCTAGCAGCTCGAATGAAATTACAGTGTTGATTTGAAGTATTTTACGTGTTCTGAAATTCATTTAAGTCACTTGATAATACCGTCTTTCGACGGAGAAACTAGTCGGAATATTGTAAAATTATTTTTTGTATAAATCATTTTGCATGACTATTCAGGTGTACGGCTTTATTAATGACTTCCAATTACAATGTTCTTCATTACTTTTAACATTACTTTTTTTGATCGATCATCATCACTAGCGTCATTAATTTTCCTAAGTACGGATATGATTCTTGTTGATTTAGAGTTCTTTATTTAGTTAGGCTTATTTTGACGTATAATTCATGAATGTAATGTTTTATTGTATGGATTAATCCAGGCATTAAACTTACAAATTGAGATGCAGACAAGCATTGCGAGCAAATAGAGTGGTATCGCTATGGGTACAGACTGTAGTTAACATCTTGTTCCACATCGCTTTGTTCCAATCTGGTTTCTTTATTTTTCACTGTAAAATGAGTGACTCGGCTCCGAACAGACGAATGAACAAAAGAAAGAGAATGAAAATTACTTTACATGGAGTTTTACGAAAAGAAAGAATTTCTTTGAAGACGGAGGTGGAATCTTGGCCGAATGCTTGGTGAACAGGAACACAGACCGTCGGCGTGGATCAAAGCAGGGAGGTCCTAACTCGGAGTAAGCCGCTGGAACCAATCATGGAGCAGAATTCCTGCAATTCACTCTGCTAATTCGTGCCACAAACGGCACCTTCACCTGCAGACGAATTTTTTTTTTCCCTCCTTCAATGGGAAGGTCATTCTTGTTGAATTAATTGTATCTTATTTAGTCAACTGAAGATTCATTTTAGGTCTAAATCATCTCCGCTTGGAACGTGATTAGGTCTAAAAAAAATTTCATTGCCCCAGTGCCCATCTAAGCAAAAAGAAACAAAAATGAGTATTCTAAAAACTCTTTCTCTTTTCAACAATCATTTCTTTTCCCTCTTTTATTTATTACAGTTTTTTGTTTATTTATATTGTTACTATCCTGAAGAAATTAATCTGTAAAATTTTGTAATGGAATTAATATTGTTCCAACTTACAGAAAGTTTTTATATTCGATTTCTAACGTGCTTTTAAATAATATAAATAAACATATTAACTTTAGATATTTAAAAAATATAAATCTGTATTTAACATTTGTATTAAATATATTATATAATTTTATGTTTTGTCTTAAGTGATTACTTCAGAATGTTTTGTGCTTGAATGATTATTTTATAATCTAGAAGATTAAACTGTAATCCCATGTCAAAAATTTTGGTGAACTTTGATTCTATAAATGATAAAGTATTTCGCATCCCGAGCTGTCAACAGAGAAAGACTGGGTCGACCGTTTCGTTCTCTTTAGGACTCATCAACCAGCCAAACTCCACCGATGACAGACTCAGAAGGTGCGAGAGATTAAGGATCCCGGGTCTCGCTCCCGAAAGCGGGACCTCCCCTCGAAGAAGCCCTAACCAAAAATAAACAACAATACAAAAAAATGTTGATTCCTTGTCCTGCATTCCGTTAGGCTCAAAAGGAATTTAATAATAGCATAAAAGAAAGCATCAAAACCATAACCATTATAAGTAATAAGAAACTTAACGTGCCTAAATAATTCAACAAACGATAACCAATGTGAAATCTTTTTACTTAGCTTTGTGGCTTCCTTGGTTATCATTTATTGAATTATTTAGGCACGTTAAATTTCTTATTAATTTTGATTCTATTTCTTAATTTTATATTGAACTGATATATACAGATTGTCATACAAAAACAAAACAAAAACATAATGTACTTCCATAAAATTTTACGAAATTTAATTTCAATTGTACTATTTGTTAACTTCACGTAAAGTCTTTCATTACCGAAGCATTTAATACTAATTTAAACAATTGAAAATTTGTGGGATGAGCTGGAACGGGCTGTTCGCTCCAGGCCCACACCTCCATCAAATCTTCAGGAACTGCGTGACATACTCATATCTGCTTGGTACACAATATCTTAACAACGTTTTCAGCATGTTCTGGAATCCATGCCTCGACGAATTCAGGCAGTTATGAGGGCTACAGGAGGCCCAACACGCTACTAGATAGGTGTACCTAATAAAGTGACCGGACAGTGTATACTCTCATTTATCTATAATAAATATTTATTCATTGTATATTCTTAGTTATCTTACTGTTTATAATTGTAATAATCTTTAATCAGCATTTATTTTATCATCAATTATATATTCTAATTTTTACTGTTTCTTATTTAATTCTGTTATTTTATTCAAATTTTCCGTTGACCGTTGCTTCTTTTCCCTGATTCCTTATTATTTAAAAAGACAGTTAAATTCCCTATCTAATTTACATACCCTCAATCAATTTGTAAAGCACGCCAACCAATCACAGCCCTGTAAATATCCTCTTTAAACCCCTGCATCATGTGAATAAAGGAGTTCTTGCTAGATCTTACTATTACTCGATTTCAGTCTAATTTTACCGAACCAGTGGCCACAAACATTCACAATATCAACTTCTTCCGGTGGAGAAAACACATAGTAGGATCGGATAATTATAAAAGAAAAAATTGAAAGAAACATTTGTTTTTAAAATAGGTAATTAAACTCGCGTGAACAGAAAGAGGGTCGAGGAATCAGAAACAAATGAAATAATAAAGAACAAATACCAAAAAAAAATGGAATCACGTTTAAACGGAGCAGAGAAATGCAGACACTACTAAAAACTTATAATTAAATCAAAATTAACGTGCGGACCAAGTTAAAACTTCAAAGAAAACAATACAAAAATCGCACAATAACTAAACGAACTACAAAAATCACTGAGCTTATTTTGGATATTTTGCTGGGAATCGGAGACGGCGCCGTTTATGGTTTCAACACCCTCTTCAGCCCGATCCCGCCCAGCATAACCCTGCTCAGTGAAAAGGGACCGTAAGCGAGTTGCTAGCATGAATTTGTTATTGTTAATTTGATTTTTGATGTATTTGAACTGAGGGGTCATTGTTTTAATTGTTTGTCCGTTTGGTGTATTCTCCCTTTTCACTGAGCAGGGTTATGCTGGGCGGGATCGGGCTGAAGAGGGTGGGGAAACCCGTAACGGCGCCGTCTCCGATTCCCAGTAAAATATCCAAAATAAGCTCAGTGATTTTTGTTGTTGTTTAGTTATTGTGCGATTTTGTATTATTTTCTTTGAAGTAAAAACTTATAAATTGCGAAGATAAAAGCATCAAATCATTAGATCACGGTAAGCAAAACATTCAGAATCGTTTAATCTTTTTTCTTTTTTTAACACTGCATTATTAATTTATTTGCTGTAGAATTAGTTAGTTATTGTAAAGAGTTCATTAAGCATTCTAACATTGTTCTTTCTTCCAAAAGAAATGAATGAAATTAGCACAAAAGTGATTCGAACCAAGAGAGAGAAGCTGTCTTTTGTATTTCTTGGTTGTTTTTTCCTTGAAACTATGAATTGAATCTCGCAGCAGTAGAATCTCGATCTATTCAAGGGATCACGTGACAGGTCTTTTGCATGAAATTGAATAGCTTTCCAGTTACTGTTAAAAAAATCGGTAATTGAGGAATAATAGTTAGAACAATGACTTGCTTGTGTTGTAATGTCACAATGAATTTCCCGTAATCGGTAAACGCTTGTTATCCTACATTTTAGGAGAATAGAACAAACTGTAGAACGAAATCAAACATATCACTACTTTTTGTTTTTGTTTTGTGGAACTTACTAAATACCAAATAAATTGATGTGTTACTTAAAGTTCAGTTCACGAAAGAATATAAAAGGGGCGTGGCAATTACTAATGGATTAGTCATTCCATGTATCTCAGCGACATCTGTTGTTGAACTACTGTAAACTATTCGTGAATGTGAATGATTGTTAAAACAGTATGGGGTGTTCTGTAGTTTATAATTCCTTACAGCTTAAGTGTCTTCGTATTGTTGTTATAAAATCAAATATAAACTTTAATTTTTAATTATCAGTTGTCCTTATTAATTGATTTGTTCATATGTTGAAATAACTTTTGTTTATCTGGATTTCCAGGCGTTCGATAAAGACTAAGGCAAATTTTCTTTGGTGGAAAGAAAAAGCGTTACAGTATCCGCAGGATCATTGTTTGATTCAAATTGAAAATCAACATTTAAAAATATAAGAGTGAATAAGGGATTTTCTACTACATGTTACTCAATATTTCGACTCGATATCTTGAGTCCTCTTGAAAATCAATCTCCATTGATGAATCAATATTAGTGTACTAATATTTATAATGTCTCGGGTGAGGAAGTTACCATAGCGTCGTTCAAATATGTCGAACGAGACCCAACAACGGCACGGCAATATAGTTGTGAAGGCTCGAGCCGAACTGGCATTGCCTGATCAAATTTTGTAACACACCTTTGTAAGCATCGATAGGAACAAAGATTAACCCTCCCTCCCCCCCAAAAAAATACGTTATACAAATTACTTAAGGTCCCAAGCAATTCAGGCGACTGCAAACCTATTTCTTTCTTATATTTCTTTTTCCAATGCACCTAAAATTCTGAAAATTTAAATATGAACTTGTGAAGCATCTGGGATTTCTATTTTCTTGTTTTTAATATTCATAATATTCTGTAATTAATTAAATTAAGATTCAAAAATAGTCAATTTTTGGGAGTTTTTTTCAGGTATTACTCGCTATTTTCAACTAAAAAAAAGCTTGACGAAAACCTGAAATGATAAAAAATTCGTAAAATGATGATTTGTATTTAAAATGTTTATTATTAATTCAATAGTTATTTCTTAAAAAAATAAAAATTGTGTTTTTTAAAATTGTTTGAGACTAAATTGTTTTTTTTTACATGCTATCCAATAATCATAATAAAAAACTTTTTCATTAAAGACTTTCAAAATATCATGAAAATTCATTTGATACTGTTCGTTTCTAAAAATAAATTTGTTTTGAAGCATTTTTTATAGAAATAGATTTAATAGAATTAACAAAAACCTCACACCTCTCAATTAAAGTAATGTTATCAGGTTTAATAAACTAATTTGTTTAGTTAAAAAAAGCTGAAGCTTACAGGTCATCCACTACTTTTGAATTAAGTGAATGGGTATCCGAAGTTCGCATGCCAACTTTGATTTCTCGTTCGTTTATTACTAAGTTTATTATGTTTCGTTGTTTTAAACTTAAAGACAATCATATCTCAGTTAATCAAACTTCCCAAATGAATCCAAAAATAAATGATACTTATTATTATCCTCCACACCCTAATCTCCATCAGTAGATTTCAAAAGAATCATTACTAAAAGGTTGGTAAAGGGCTTTTAGGCTCACATAAAACAATGGCAGTCCAGTCCTTGTTGCGCTGTAAGAGATTCGCCCGATAAGACCTTAAACGCACAGCTCTGCTAAATCCGCATTGGCGGGAACATTTAATTTATGTGCGTTTATCACGAGCGAAATCACATCGTAATTAATAATCTCCTTTGAAATGGTAGTGAACTATTGTGGTTATTCGTGTGAAGACGGACTGCTGTTGTCATTTAAGCAGTATTAGGCTTTCATTAAAAGCGAATTACAAACCAAATGGAAGGGACGTTTTCCTTCGATTCATATGCAGGTATTTTCTGACAATTATCCGATTAGAAGGTGAGGGAACTTTGTGTCCATCACGTGACCTATGGGAAACGCCGTCCGAATCGACCTTCAGGCTCACGACCAATTAAAGCGGAATAAATTATTTTCTTCTAAAGTGGAAGATACATTGGCACCGGAAGAGGAGTGGCTCCAAACACAGACAAAAACTCAAAACAAGGGAATCTTCCGAAGACTGCGGAAAAAGTTTTGCTGAAATATGTAGATCAAGGAATTCAAAATTACGAGGAAAGTTCCAGATCCCAGTCTCATTAATGTTGCTCAAAATAAGAGTTCAGAATAAAAACACGAAAACAATATTTGTAATTCCTGAATACACAACGTGTTTCCTTAATTGGTAATTGAAAAATCCATGTTATTTATTTCCAGTCTTCATGAACATTAAATTGAAAAAAATATAAAGGTCATTAAACATCAATTAAGACGATGTCAATAACTTTTAGAAACAATCAAAACTACACAGTCAGTAAATATTATAAATGGGGAAAGACAATAAAACAGTGACTGTTACTGGAATCGAACTACGAACCTGTAGATCACGTGATTCCCGCTTTGACTACTGGAATATTGAGGGTTGATTAAATTTATTTAATTTTTTTTTTTTTTTTTCAATTTCTAATGTTTATTTTTAATTTAACCTTAAGACAACCCTTGAAGAAAACAATCTTATGTCCTTCATTTTTTTTTTTAATAAAATTCAATCCAATATAAATGAATTCAACAGAATATATTAATAGCTACAATTAAAAATATAATAATAAATTTAACGTGTGTGAATTGTTTGAATAAATAATAAGCCAACGCAGAAACTAAAATTTAAAAAAACATTTAATACATTAAAACTCACATGTTTCGATCAGCTAGCTGATCATGTAAACATGTCGGTTTTAATGTGTTAAATGTTTTTTAAATTTAATTATTATTTATTTAATTGAAATTTATACATGAGTAAAATCCAAACGCTACAGATTGATTCCCAAAATGCTTGAATGTCGTATTTTTTGTGTTCTTTTTCTGCGTACGAATCATTGAACGACTTCCCATAACCTTCCGCTTTAACTATTAATTCAATGTCTTCAAAAATCCAATTTTTTTTAAAAAAAATGTAGAAACTAAGTTTAGCATTGATTGACTGATAACAATATAAGCAAAAAAAAGATTATGTAATAACTCCAAATCGTATTTAAACTGGAACTACTTTCTTTGCGTTATTACAGAAAGTAGTGCAAGTCCATTGTGAAGTGAGATATCTTTGCTATCGGTGTTCATCTTTGATAGTAGGGAGGTAAATGCTTTCGTCAAAAAAAAAAGTGATAGAATAACGAAAAACAGGATAAATTCTGTTTTGTGGAATAAGAGAATGTGAACTGAAAAATTACTGGAAAACCAGAATTTAATAATTGAAATCGAACATCAGTAATGCCATTTTATAACGCGTATTATTAAATGTCACACCTGTATGATTTCTTGTAATACCGTTCTAGTATTTAAAAAGCTTGCTAACAAAGAAAACAATGACGTATTACACGTTTTGAAAAAAAGTGAAAGATTTGTCTGACACATTAGAGTCGATGTAAAATACAGGGTGACCCAAAAAAAGTACTCACTCTTTATACGATTATAACTTCGATATTTATTAAGATAAATTTGAGTTTTATAATTCAAATTAAAGCAGAGAAATGTAGAATTTTTTTTGAGTTATCGCAAGTCTTGGAAGTTGATGGTCATTCTAGTCCAGGCACTGATCTTAACGCGAACTAAAGGAATTGGAAATATCAGGACTCATTTCAATTGGTATTTTGGGTGCATTCTGTTTTAATAATCAATAGCTTTTAGTTCATTGTTGTCGTTTTGAGCCAAAAACGACATCTATGACCTGTCCCCATAAAAAAAAAAATGCCAGTGGTGTGAGGGCGGGGACACCCTGTACCAGAATGACCTTTAGTTCCAACACTTGCGATAATTCAAAAAAAAAATCTACATTTCTTTGCTTTAATTTGAAGTATAAAACTTAAATTTATCTTAATAAACATCGACTTTATAATCATTTAAAGAGTGAGTACATTTTTTCTGGACACCCTGTATATAGTCCTTTCAAAGGCCGCGCGGTTGGCGTTGTTGCTAAGACATCGGCCTCTCACCTCTTGAGTCCCGAGTTCGGTTCTCATGTGGATTTCGTGATGGTGGACGATCCGCGCTGGGCAGGTTTTCTCGGGGTTCTCCCATTTCCCCTGCACTTCTCCCACCATACTTTCTCAGTCTTTCTCTCCATCTGTCCTTATTTCCGTGGAATAGTACAATAGACCTCTGGTCGCAGTGCTTGGCTTCTGCCACCCACCTTCACTACATACATACATAGTCCTTTCAACCTTAGAATTTCGTAGTTACTGTAGTACTCCATTTTATGTGTCGAAATAACATCGTTACAACAAAATTAAAGAGAGAGTGATTTTTTTGGTTGATAAAACTAACTTTATTCGCTGCAGCTAAGAACTACATGAAAAATATTTCAATGATAGTGAATCTACAATTATAATGTTTAATATGACATTAAACTAAATAGCGCGTCGTAAAGTAAATAACAATTTCTCGATCGGATGTCTGCACCAATTTGAATCAGAAATCACCAATTTCAAACTAATGGAAGTAATGCAGAGAAATTTGACACTGACATACATTGGTTTAGTAGAAGCATCAAGATTTTACAGAAAGTGTTAAAAGTGGTCGCCATTAACATCAAGGCAGTTTGAAAATTATAAGGAAAAATCAGGGTTCGATAGCGAGTGAAACACCCTGTATTTCTGAATAAACCATCCAAAAAGAAAGAAAGATAGAAACAGTGGATCTCAACCTGCAAGCGCGATCACAAGGATCAAATGCAAGGTCCTGGAAATTTCTGGAATTTTTACAATTTCGTATGACAGACCATGTTCTCTTTGCACAAGTAATATGTATGTTCGTAATAAATGTTCGTACGCAGATATATTTTAAGTTAATGTACGCATTCGTACTATGCAGACATTTTCGCTCATTCAATATTTAATACTGTTTAATATATATATGTTTAATATATATATCATTAAAATTCGTTAAAAATATTAAAATTACCCTTTAATGATAAATGAATAAAATTGAATAACTTTAATTAATAATTAAGTTATTAAATATTTTTAAAATAATTAATAACATTTAGATTTAAACAAAGAGAGAGAGAGAGAAAATAAGAGAGAACTTTCTAGAATTTGAATTTGAATTATTAGACACGATCATTTTTGATATTAATCTGACGTTTTATTTTAAAATGAGAAATATACAAGAAAATTTACTTAAATTTTCGAAGAACTGGTTTCGAAGTAATGCCTTTATTAAAATTACTACTCTGTTATAACTCAGTTTAAATTGAAGTTGTTCCTTCTTAAATCATAGGTTATTTTAGTATTAAGAACTTAATTCTGACGTTGTAAGATTCGGGAGAATTCATTAGATAGTGACTTTTTTTTTTCTTTTCTTTTTTCAAAAATACGTAGGATATAGTTTTTCAAACATACAAAATTTAATATATATAATTCGTCTTTAGAGAATTGTGAGGAATGTTTTTGATGGGTATCTTGAGGAGATGCCCTCATGATGGCTACTTTCAGTTCTTCAATGCTGCTGTACAGTCATATCCTGACTTACGACTCTGCGACTTACTTCTCGTGAACTTACGGACATTTTGATTTGCAGGCACTCCCCGAAGTTCCTGCACTTGCTTCGGAGTTACGGCTCTTTTGTGGTATGACGCTGACTTCCGATCGATTTCCAACTAGTGTCACTGTCGTCAGTTAGTTTACAAACATGGTTTGTTTTATATCTTCTTTGTGTAAGTACGGCTTTAATCTGGAACTTAAGGTGATGTAAAGTCTGAGACATATCTACATCTAGGCTTGGTCCCTTCCCAAATTTTTAAAATTGGCTACAAATTAAATTATTTACTTTTTTGAAAATCAATATAAGCTTTTAGATATTTTTAAAAATATTTAAATATTTGTATTTGTATTTTTAATTATATCCTCATTAAAATATACCTTTTTTTTATTAAAATAGACAATATCTTGAGCCTTCGCTCGAACCTCACTACAGATAATAATGTAATGTAGAGCAAATAATGCAACACAGCTGTTAAAGATAATACTGGTGAAAGACTGGATTAGTAACTTTGACGATACGAACCCCTAAATTGGCCTCTTGTATCAGAGTGTAATGATGGGTCATTTGGAAAGGCAAAACCTGCCATGCATTCAAATGCAGGAGAATCAAACGCATCCAATGCCTGTGGAAACGTCATTCAAAACTTAATTGGAATATTCTCTCTACCCACGGAATTCAGTAAACAACGTAGGTTATGGTGTCACAGGCTCAAATAGTCCCGGTATATGCGTGGGAGTAAAAAGAAAGTCTGAATAAAAAAATGAAAAAAATAAAAAAAATCAGTAAGTTGAAATACATATTCAGTGAAACCTCCGAATAACGGACAGTCACGGGACCGGAAGTTTCGTCCGTTATTGGGAGGTGTCCGCTATTGGGGAGGACTATCTTTTTTTCATTTTTTAGCTTAAAACATGTCATTTAATGAAAAATTACGTACAATCTTAAATTTCTACAATTAACATTGCCCTATGAGAAAATATGAACAATTGCAAACTGTTTACTATTTTCCTTTTTAAATGAATACTATTACATTAGTCTTAGTTAAAATAATGTCAAAATTAATTACAGTATTAATTTTCTCTTTATTTTAAGTAAGACAAACGGATTAGAAAATTAATTTTATTAACTAAAGTAATCAGTTAACAGAGTTTGACATTTCTTCTTTGCATTGAAAACATGTTTCTCAATATGAATATTTAAATCGTTTAACTTTGCAAGGCCATCAGAGTCCCCTTTGCTTCCAATGCCTTTTCTTGCAATAATTGCCCACTAATGGGAATGTTTTTTGCTCGTGCAGCGCAAAACCAATCGAAGACAATAGAGTCGATCGCACTTGTCTCCGTTTCCGAACTTTGATGTGTTTGGAGTCTGTAATCCAAAATTTCAAAATTTCTTCTGGACGCTACGTATTACTGTAGCCTGATTCTATTGCTTTTGAAATTTTCTGTAGAATGTTGTCCGTTATTGGGAGTGTCCGCTAATCGGAGGTCAATACATGGAAAAGTCTATATTAAGGGACTGGGGATTGCAAAATTGTCCTTTATTGGGAGGTGTCCTGTTTTCGGGAGTGTCCGTTAATGGAGGTTTCACTGTATTAATTGATCCTTTATCAAGGAAGCTTTGTATCCTAGGAAGCTGAAATTTTAGAGCTAGATTTTGGTTATTTATATAATTGTGAAATGCAAGCAAATGTAATTGAACGGGATATTTCTGACCATTTTGGTATTTTACTGGAAATTATCACCTCTACAATCACTCATACTGGTTATATAAAAAATATAAAAAGGTTAAGTCTCCATTATATGAGGATTATTTTAATAGTAAAATATATAATCTTACTGAAGAAATACAAAAAATTATAATCAAGATCCAAATGAAATTATAAAAAAATTATTAAAACAAATTAAAAAAGCGAAAAAGCATTCTTTTAGACATTCTATTAATAATTATATTCAACTGATGGAAATTTTAACTATTATAACTATTAGTTAGAAATTCTAACTATCATGGATGAACTTAGAAAATAAAATGCATATCGAAGAAAAAAATAAATTATTTAAAAAATATAAGAATAATAAAACAAATAAGAAATATGAAAGAGAATATAAAATTAAAAGAAATTGGCTAAAAATTTTTATTAAAAAACAAAAAAACAACTATTTTAGAAATTTAATTAAGAATGATCCAAACCATAAAATTGCTATTTGGGAACTTTTAAACCCACATATTAATTACAAACTACACAATAATATAAAGAACTCATCGGAAATCCATAATCTTGTAAATCTTTTACAAGTAATTGAGTGAATGAATAATTTTGCTGAAGATTTTAAAATAGATTGTGAAAACAATCATTTTAAGAATTCTTTCGCATTCGTTTTACTGAATTATCAAGATATATAAAAAATTTCTTTTTTTTAATTGAATTAAGTAAAACTATCTTCACCACGGGTATTTACCCAAGTCTTTGGAAAATAGCTATAATTACTCCTATTTTCCAAGGAGGAAAATTTGTCGATTTGAATAACTACAGACCTATTTCTTTATTGTCAAATACAGTAAACTCCCGATTATCCGCGGACCTCTCCAGTTTCCATTTTTTTTTTTTTACTATACAATAAATTAGGGAATTAAAAAAAAAAAAATTAAATCTAGAATAAGGTAAACAATAAAAGAGGCTAACAAAGTTAGTGAAGACAATTATAGACAAACAATTTAAAGAACGACCTTGTGGGCGGAGCTTAGCCGGCAGGCTACACTAAGTTACGGGAGAGTCTTCCCGTAATAATAAAATTTAAAAATAAATAAATAATTTAAAATAAAATAATTGTTTAATACAAACAAATAAGTAAATAAAATAAATAAAAACATGTTAACAGCATTTTTGTGCTGATTTTCGTCATATTTCGAATTATCCGCGGTTCACCCAATTCCGCGGATAATCGGGAGTTTACTGTATATCAAAAATTGTGGAAAGTTTTCTAACTCAATCCTTAAACTGTTACACTAAAAGTATGAACTTAGTTAGTGCAAAATCAATATGCTTACCAAAACAATAGTAACAATAGTAACAATATGCTTACCAAAAAACTTAAAAGCAAATATTAAAAATAACTTAAATGAGAGTAATGTGGTGTATATTGCTTTTATTGACTTTAGAAAAACATTTAACAGTATAAATCACAATATACGTCTTGAAAAACTTTATTGCATGAGTATTAGAGGAAATGCTTATAATTTATTGGAAAACTATTTAAAAAACAGAAAATTCAAAATTAAAATAAATGAACATTTAAGTAAATTGTTTAATGTTGAAAGGAGTATTCCCCAGGGCTCTAATTTAGGCCCATTACTTTTTAATCTATGAATCCTAATAGCAATTGCATCAAGTTTTCAAAAATATCTGTTTATGCTTGCTTACGTCGTGTAACAGAAACCAAAATAACGCTTATTATTCTTTGCAAAATGATTTAAATAATGTTATGAAATGGCCTTTTAATAATAAAATTTATATTAACTGCAAAAAAATTAAAACAATGTTAATCAGAAATAAAAATAAAAAAGTTAATACCGTAAGGAACTATGTTTCTACTTACATAAAAACATTGTTCTAATTTTAGAATTCTAAAATTAACACTAGTTATAAGATGTGTAATTGTGATGGGATTGATAATGAAGAGAGTCAAAGATATTTGGGTATTTATCGACTAGATAAATACCCAAATATCTTTGACTCTCTACATTATCAATTCTATCAATTGATAACATCTTATTAGAATTACACATCTTATAACTAGTGTTAAAATTATAATTCAGATTAGAGCAGTATTTTTATATTTTTTTTAATCATTTTCATCATATAAAAGACATGTTTCCTTTCAAACAAAAGTAAATTTTATATAAATCCCTTGTAGACTCTATTCTGAATTAAGGATTGGATTGTTGGATTCCTATTAATAATAAACAATTAAACAACATTAATAAAACTATTATGAAAACCTTTAATTAAGTATATGTTCATTTTAAGGATAAATCCAATTTAGAAAAACAATATACTAGAGAAAAATATAAAATTTTAAATGTTAAAGAAAACTTTATTTATAATACAATAATAATGAATTTTTATTGAGCTAAAAAAGAAAGAAATAATTATGTGTCTAGTTTTAATACAAGACAAAATTGGTTAAAGATTTTTGAAAGAATTCAGCTCAATAATAATCATAATAACAAACGTTTTGATTAAAAGCTTTCTAAATATCATGCTCGTTTCAAAAATAAATTTGTTTTGAAGCATTTCTTTATAGAAATAGATTTAATTAGAATTAACGATTTTTGAATTTGAATTTAATTAAGTATATAAATATTTGGAAAATTAAAAACAAGAAAATAGAAATCCCAGATGCTTAACAAGTTCATATTTAAATTTTCAGAGTTTTAGGTGCATTGGTAAAAGAAATATATAAAAGAAATAAAAGGTTTGCAGTCGCCTGAATTCACTTGAGTCACGATTTTTCTGTTATGGAGGTTGTTCTTCAAATTGTAGTTATTTTTTTAATAAAAATGTATCTCAAAAGAGAAGCAAAGTAAGTAACTGTGTTTTCGCTCCAGTTAATATTGGCTTTCTTTCTCATAAAAATCAAATCGAAGGTCAAACATAAAAAAAAAAGAAGAAAAATTTGTACCAATTACCACTGCTGACAAAGCGGTTCTGTGACAGATCCGATGCGTTCTTGGAACAACGAGGCATTATGATTGAAAAAAATAAGATAGGAGGGGGAAAATGGCTGCCATCGTATGGTTAATCGGTTGGGTAAGTATATTTCTCAGGAGTTCTTGATATGTTCTGTAAGTCACTGAGTTTGTTGCCGCCACGAGGAGAGCAAAGGCCTCTGCCTGCCTGCCACGCTCGGAGTGATGAGAACTTCTTATAAGAATATAAACCATGTGTAATTTTCAGTAATAACCCTCAGACTTTGTCTTCTCTCAACCGAGAAATCAAAGATGTTCACATCGTTGGAGGAACATCGTGTGAAGACAGGGGGGTCAGTCGTTCGATTCCCACGCTGGCAATGGCGGCACGATCTCATCTCCATTGTGTTTGTACTTGTCCAATCTGTCATTTCTGTTTTCTATCTTCTTGTTGAAGCTCTTCTACACCGTCAAGAAATGACAAAGAGATTTCGAATGAGTCCAGGAAGTTAAGTGAAAAAAAGTTGTTGTTTTTTTTTGGTCTTCTGTAGTAAATTGTATTGGAAAGAGTTATTATGAATCATAAAAAGAAAGACGGGAGAGAAAAGGAGGAAAAAAAATACAGCAACTACGAAGAAAGCACGCAAGATAAGAAGAAAGATATTCTTTAAAATAATACCAAGATCAGAATGACATCGGATTACTGTGACAGTGATAGATGTGCCCTCGAGAACGCTGTCGTTGTAAAAGTATGTTTGGACAAACGAATTGAAGAAGAGAAAAAAAAAAACTGAAGGAGGTTTATTTACTAAAGCTTCTTTCTTTCCTTTCTACCTCCCAGCAGACCATAAACACAAATAAATCGTTCATGCAGGGCTACGTGCGAAGCATCCACAAAATACCGCAGTGTTATTGCACGCTATTTCAGTCTTTTCTCTGAAGTTTAATTCCTTTATCTTCTGTCATCGTGGTAGGCCATTCAAGAAAAAATGAGCGGGATTCGATAGCAGTTGATGGAGCGTACACGATGGCTTTCTTGTGATAAATCAATTTGCTGTTGGCTGGAGTGACAGGGGCAGTGGAACGACGAGATCCTTTCCTTATAGTCTCAAGTGGTCTCTCACTTGATCTTCAAGGCACTTTAGTGTCGAACTCTTCTGGAAATCGTAGAGATAAAAGAATTATGCTAATAATCGCTTCACAATCTTTCACTGGCTTATAACTTGGATCTGAAAAATAATTTGCAGAAAGAAATAAGTACATTTTTACTAGGCTATCTCCCGTATACACGCGCTTGTTTTTCTATATCACACAGAATTTGGTTATGTAAGAATATTTAAAATATTGCAATGTTTCGGCAATAATAGTTCTAATTCTCATTTTCGAATTACAAATAAATAGACGGATCCGGAAATAAATAAACAATCTTGAGATTAAAAAAAAAAAAGGTTGAATACATTCATTATTGATGGGGAAAGGGGAAGGAAACATAAGTCAAAAAACAATATAATAAGAGTAGTACCGGTAGTCTAATGTACACGACGTCTGACTTCGGATCAGAAGGTTGTAGGTTCGATTCCCGTCGTTCATTGTAAAAATTATTTCTATTTTCCATTCTCACAGGAAATTCCGCCGGACAGACAGAGAAATAAAAGATTGTAGTAATATAGATTAATATACTTATTTCTTTACCCAAATTACTTTTTTCAGATCCAAGTCATTTCAACCAAATTTGTGAATAAACAGAAATGAAAAGTTAACTCAATTTAGCTTAATAAATAATAATAATAATAATAAAGAAAATACTAAAAGAACATGTGTCTACTTTCTTATAAAGTTCTAGCTTTTTGTTTATTTATTTTATTTATTTATTTACTATTCTTTTCGAAAGCCAGACCCACCACTGGCGGATGATTTTACTCCGCAGAGGGGTGATACGCTGAGATGGGCACTTTCCTAAGAAATTCTTTAGGACATTTTTCGCTTTTAAGAAAAAAAATAACGGAGGAGCATTTTTGCAATAGTATTTATTCTTTCCATAATTCTTTCCCGAAAAGCGCAAATAGAACGCAGCTACTAGTAAACTAACACTGATAAAAAGTAACCATCCCCTCTTTATTTCTCCTCACCCCTATTTTGATGAAATCGAAGGAGACCTGACGAATGCGCAAACGCGCTGAAGGTTCTCGTAAACACAAACGAGCAGTATTTATTTATTTATTTATTTATTTACTTTTTTTTTTTGGAGCTAAATAAAACAAAGTAAATATCAGAATGTTTCTAAATTATAATATCTGCTGAATTCAAATAAGTTATTTTAGTTTTCCCATTTGTTGAAAATTGATTTAATCTGGAATTTTTTAGGCTAAGTTGCCTAAGTTGCCTAAAGCCAACTAATTTTAATCAAATGCAAAGTTAACAAGATGACAAAATGGATGCATATATTCTTGGATGTCGAAGGAAAAACATATCTTCAAATTTCTTCCCAGGGATCTACACATAGATACGAAAGACATTGTCTATAAACTCGCATGTTAAATTTCAAAATCATTCATTGTTTTATAGTTATTAAGCACACGCAAATACCTACTGGTTTCTGCAAGCCATTTAGTAAAAGGAGAAAAATCATAGCTGTAAATCTGTTTGACTTGTCTTACTTTTTCCGCCAGGATCGCTGGTGTCGCTGTTTTTATTACTTTCAATGGCATGAAATGGTGATGGTTTCTTATAAGTCCCTTATCTTGAAAATATAGCTAAAAATTAAAATTGTTGACTGAATTTCTGTCTTTCTTTGTTTTTAGTCGATTGTATCGTTGGTGGAAGTTTCTAAGTACTGTAGAGCAATCGGAAAATTTTGTCTAATTCGAACGGTTCTTTAAAAAGCAGAGCTTAACGTCCATAACAATTCGTAAACAGAAAAAAAAAATCATAACTGGACAGTAAATATGCCTTCGCACATTGAGTCAACATCAACGGGAATTCTGAACAGCTGTTTTGTCCTTATTCCTTATTAGGAATCATCAGCAGAATTTACCCTAGATGTTTGGCTCAGTTTGCGCAAAATTTAAGCTAAAAGCATTCTCGATCCAGGGAATGGACCGCCGAGATAAAAAAACAATCAAATAATAACCCTATGAAATCCAGAGTATTAATCCCTTCTTTGACTAAACGGAAAAACAATTTTTTTGGTCAAGAAAATCCTTCCAAATCTACAACAACAACAACTTTTATACTTAAAAGATAATCTCCGAAGAAAGATTATCTTTTTCATCTCTCAGTTTAACCCGGAAGATTTAAAACGGCCTGGAAATATAAGAATTCAAAGTTATTTCGATTGTAAAATATTCAAGTGTTAAAGATGAAAAAGAAAACAAAGCTATTACAGTTTATGATCGATCTGGTAACGAGGATTTATGGAGGTTATGTAATTCTCAAACAAAATGGCTGTAATTTAAGAATATGAATAAACTCAAAATGGTGTCCATGGAACAACATGGCAAGAGATCCCAAAGGACTCTTTTCCCATTTATTTTTTGTAGAAGGATTTGAGACCATCAGTTGTATCTAAAATAAAGAAAACAGCACAATTAGCAGAAAATGACAGATAAAAAAAGAAAATTTATCAAATATTCTTGACGAGGTCAGGAGAATCAGTTGAATCCACTTTCATTTGGAAGAATATAAGTTTGGAAATAAGAACATTGAAATTAAAAAAAACAAAAACAAATAAAAAGTGATTTCTATTTCAAAAAGTCGTTTAAATATTCTCATGTGGATTCAAATACAGAGAACCAGATTAGATCAGTATTCTTACTTGCACAGTGTGATTTACCGTGTGGTCGGAAATTTCCCGTATCCTTATTATGATATTAGAGAGTTTTTGCCATAACGTGATTTATATACGGGAAACGCAAATGTCACGTGAACGAATACGGAAACCATAATAGCGGGCTCTGTCATGAAGAGAGTTTTTGCCATAACGTGAAAATTTACACTTCTCAATTTACGGTTTATTTACGAAAAAAATAGCATTGATTTTTATAAATATCATTTAGGCAATGCATCGAATAGATGAATGTTTTTAATTAATTAAAATAGGAAATATTCTTTTTTTTTTTTTTTTTCATCGTTTTGTCTTTCTTTGTTATCAGTTTCGATAAATCAATTTCGATAAATAATTCAGTCTCGTTAAATCTCGATCAACGACGTTATGTTTACGAGATTCCGTTGGCTCGCCAATTCAAATTTTCAAGCCGAAATTCTGTAATGATTTTGATTACTAATGTAACGTTTTCTGAAAGCATCCACGAAAACATAGGAAAAAGATGCCCTCCGATGGTGAAAATCATTTTTGTAATCGGTAATTTCGAATAAATAGATACAAATCTATTGGACTTCAAGTTCTACAATTCGTCACCAGGAGCGCTAGTGTCGGAACTCATGTTTATCGGAACTCGTGTTTCCTATCGTAAAGAGATACGCTATTCGAGGAAAGTTAATGTGTCACGTTAACTGTATTTCCTCTACGGTACAGTGACGCATGCGCAGAATACCAGTCATGTGACTTCAGCGTTACCGTATTAGAATAGCGAGCTGGGCAAAAACTCTCTATTATTATACTAAGGGATATGAGAACTTCCCGGCCACCCTACATATTGAGATTATTGATGCTGCTCTTTAAATGACCTGTATATCACTTGAATATATCTGTATGGGATAGTTTGATTATTGGTAGGGTGTATCCAATCGATACACGAACCACTTTTTCTTCCAAGAAAAAGCTTTCAGTAGTTTCTTTATTTCAAATCTTAAAAGTTTTTAATTCCTTAAAGATTTGTCTTTGAAGATCAAAAGCTAACAGATAACAAGTTATCATCGTCGCATTCTTAAAGCATTTGTAACATAGGCTATCATCATCAGAAAGAGACTCAACAAGAGATAAATTCATCTGTTTTCATCTGGATTCTGTTTTAGTCTCAATCTAAATATCGTTCGTGATAAGAATAAAGGAGTTTTAAGAGATTCACTATACTGATAGTATTAATATAATAATAAAAATAAAAGGGGGTACGGGAATTTCCCGTCACCCTGTACTTAAAATCTGCAATAGAAACATACCGATAAGTGAAATGTGTTACATAAGAAGAAATAGAAAAGTTGGTTATATTTTAATTGTCGCTATTAAAGTTTTTATTATTCTAATTATTTTAACAAGAATTTTTTTTCCTGGAATCACCAAAAGTGGTTTTGAAAATTGTATCTTTTAATGGAGAAGCTATCTATATAGTGTTTCTTTGTAGTTACAAACTGAACAAGGAAATGAAAATTTCTTATTTTTACAGAACTGTTATTATATAATTGACTGTGCCATTCATAATGGCAGTGATTGTTAAGTCATCTAAATCAGAAATATGTATTTACAGTTGATTATAGTTTGTCAGTATACCAACCATATACAAGTAAGTGATAAAGCTGTAAGACCCTTCTAGAAGATGCCTGTAGCTAATCTGATACTGGGACCCTGTCATCTTATCTAACACTCGAGTCCTGTCATCTAACCTGATATTAATGCCTGTCATCTTAGCACATGGAGGTTCCATATTGAGGCACCAACTGCAGCCCTAAACAGATTTGTGGCAGCCAAATCTCATACATAATCACACCAACGGTCATTTTTCTTTTAGGCCTGTTAACATTCGTAAATAATAAATACAGAATTTTTAGTAATTATACTGTTTCAATAAATTATACTAAAGACTGTTTTCAAAAACTGTAAAAAGAAAAAAAAAAAAAAAAACTGTAAAAAAAAAAGAAACCAAAAACTGCAATACTTTGTTATGAAAGATTACAGAATTCCATCCCTCTGTTCAAGAGTGTAACGAATGTAGATTAAACCCAGATATTTATCTCGGCGACCCATTCCCGGGATCAAGAATGCTTTTACCTTAGCTTTCACGCAAAATGAGCCAAACATCAAGGATAAATTCTGCTGATGATTCCTAATAGGATGAAACAGATGTTCAGGATTCCCGTTGAAGTTGTTTTAGTGTGCGAAGGCATATTTACTGTTCAGTTGTGATTTTTTTTTTCTCTATTTATAAATAGTTTCTTATTTTTAAAATGCCTTTTATGACGTCACTAGAGATGGCTAACAGAAATATGTTATACTGGAATGCGCCCTCTTCAGTGATAAAATTAGATAATATTAGATTATTAGATAATTTATTAGTGGAGTGGTATTTGACGCAGTATTCTGATAAATAATGAAATTTCTTACTTAAATGGCTGCCGTCAAAAATATATTTTGTTGGCGACACTCTTGGAAAATATGTATCTCCGGGATTTATTCATTCGTATTTGATGGTACACTAAAAACTCGTTTATCCGAATCGCGTTTATCTGAAACGATTTTTAGAATATTTTAAAATATTCATAAAAACATTTTTTCCGTCGCTATAAACAATATTTAATAGCGTAAACAAGCGATTATGTAAATGTAATTCTATTAATAGTCTAACGTTATTCACTACAGTGTATCAATACTGAAAAGGGTTCATAAAATGCTATACTGTAGAACCTGTAATTTACAGTGCGGTGCCGTATTATAGTTTATTGTTTACTGTATCATATTCACTGTAATTTTTTTAATGTATAGTGCATCTTTAGTACAATACCGTATATTCCGGATTATCCGAAATTTCGTTTATCCGAAATGGGCGCGGTCACATAAATTCGGATAAATGAGTTTTTAGTAAACAGGTAAATTCTTCTGCTACCAAAGATGAGAGACAAGATGGCTCCGGTATTGGATTGTTGACCTTCACTGTGCTCCTCAGATAAGTCTCCATTTGATTGTTTTTCTAAGACGATGACAATTTCTTGTAATTAATTAGGACTGTGAACCTTCTTTCTATACTCTCTGTAATTTTTATAAGGGAATTCGAGATAGTTTTTATTTTGTGACAGTTCTTGTCGACCCAGGGTTGCAGGGACTTCACAGCGGGTGACGGACTGTACATGGCCGCCTCTGGCCGGGGTCACTAGGGTCACTACGGCAGTCATTCCAGGACTTCCCCCTGTCGGCTTTCCCTTCTTTTTGCGGCTTCACATTCCTTTCCTTACGATCAAAAATACTGTTCATTACTCCTGTAATAAGGTCATTGTGCTTGTTCTCATTTTCCACCCTTTTTCACATATATAGAGAACTTTTGAAGCCACGGACGCCCACGTGGTTAGGCCTATCCCCACGTGGATAACCCTAACTGCAAACAGGGAGCCTGTCCTCTCTGACCGTCTCGGTGGGTGGCACTTGTGCGGGGGAGTTCTGTGACCACTCCCGTACTACCGTCTCCGCTCTTCTTCTGCATTTTGACGCTTTTCTAGAGATCCATAACTCTCTCCCTACTTTATCCATGACGCCTTCCTGCTCTTCCTTTCAATATTTTTAGTTTTTTTTTTGCTGATTTACTCTTCCAATAGTCCGTTGGCCACTTGCTAAGTGTAACCGGAAGTGGCTCTCACGCTCCTCTTTTCTGCCATATTTCACTTATTTTTAGTTTTCATCCGAATCTTATTGGTTTTAGAGATTCTTTCTGTGGCGCCATACAGCGCCTGTGTTGGTCATCTTTTAATAAGAAATTTCTCCCCCCCCCCCC
>JAFIDM010001028.1:63965340-63983913 GCA_023159025.1 Thereuonema tuberculata
ATGTGGATTCAGGCTAAAGAAATTTATGAACACAATCAGAGGATCCTTAATTTAAATTATTGCCAAAGGGTACCTCCTTCTCTTTGGTTACATCCTATCGAAATGGATTCTTTCCCTTTTTCAACTTGGGATGATAATATTGATTCAATGGACTTAAAAATTTATACAGATGGTTCCAAGGTTGATGGTCAGGTAGGATTCGCCGTCGTGTTTAAAGACTGTTTTAATCACACTATTGACATCATCAGAGAACGTCTTCCTAATGACGCTTCAGTTTTTCAGGCCGAACTCAGTGCCATCTTATGTGCCCTCTCCATGTGTCTTGAGCTTTGGTGCTATCCTTACTTCAATATTGCTATTATCTCTGACTCTCAAGCTGCTCTGAGAGCAGTTGGCAAGTGCTCTTACTCGAATAAATCGGCGAGGGATGCTTTTGTTTATATTCAGAATTTATTGAGTGAGAATGTTAATATTTATTTATATTGGGTCAAGGCACATGTGGGAATTATAGGCAACGAGGATGCCGACCGAGAGGCCAAGCGTGCCACCACCTTGGAAAGCATCACTTATCTCTGTCCCTTGCCCAGAAGTTTCTCAAGAAATCTCAAACTTAAGAATCAAATAGCTGCATGGCAAAACCATTGGGAACACACCAATAAAGGACGGCCACTTTTCAGGTTCATCGAAAAAGTTGGCGAAAGTTTGCTTATAGCAAACTTCGTTTTAAATCAATTTTTAACGGGTCATGGGTCTTTTAAAAGTTATCTTTTTAGATTCGGCTTGAGGAATGAGCCCGAGTGTGAATTATGTGATTTGAATGAAGACGAGGATCCCGACCACGTCCTGTGGCGTTGCCGGAATCCTCAGCGTCTTCTTTTCCGCAATAACTTCAGCATTTTTCTGTCACGAAGACATATACCGTACCCTTGCCCGGACAATTGTGTCCTTAAGATTTTAAATTACTATTGTAACTTTGCGCAAAAGATGTGTCTTTAAGTGGGTCTGGTTTTGGGATTAATTTCAACCTGTTGTTGTTGTTGTTTTTCATTTTTCATTTTTGGGAGGGATCGTAGGTTCGATTTTAGCCATTTGATAGTTGGTGATTAATTGTTACAGAATTGCGATTATTGAGGTATTACGTTCCTATTGATAAATATATGTTGGGTTTTCCATTTTTCTTCCTTTTTTTGTGTTTGGCTGGTTCGTTTCTCCTTTTTTTTTTTTTTCTTTCTCACTAGGTTTTTCATTACAAGTACAACATTTTTACTAGGGGGGTAGGCCTACATTATCATGCTTACTTCAGTCGCTCAGTAGTGGCCGCTGAGCGCGAAGACCTCTTCAACCTTTTTTAATTTGGGACATATGGTGTCTATTGCAATATATGGAAATTGAGGCTTTGGAGATGTGGGCTTCTACTTCTTTTTTTATATCTACTTGGATCCAACTGATCTGCCGAGTTGTGAGAGCAATGCCTAGGGGAGTTGCGATCTGCCCTGAAACATTTTTTGAGTCTTTGACGGCCAGTGTGGGAAGGATGCAACTCTACCTTGCGCATCCTCCAACTGCTGAACCTCGTGGAAATTGAGAGTTGCACCTTTTTTTTTTTTTTTTTTTTGTTACTTGTTTGTCCTTTGTCTTTTGTGTTGTGTTGTTTTGTGCGGACACCAGAAACCTGCTCTGTAGGTATTGGTCTCCTTGTCTTTATGTACGACTTATGCTACCAAAGATATCTGAATCAGGTAATAATGCACTAATGGAACAGAGAAGTAAGGACGTATTTGTTTCGTGGAGTGTCACCGAGTACGGTATTCATCGAATAACGAGCGATGAAATTGAATTAGGCTCTCGAACAAATGGATGGGCGATAATGAGCGGAATTCTAGACCGATTACAAACCCGTTATTAAGAAAAGCAAAGCAATTATTATATCTTAATTAATATCAATAAAATGGTCTAAAAGTTTGAATCGTTTGCTTACATAAGAAAAGTGGTTTTATTTCTGTAATTTACGTTCTTTGAAGGAATTGCCAGACTTAAATCGATATAAAAACCTGTTTTTTTCTTATGGTTTAATATTTTATATTTCAGTAATCTTTGAAGATGGTTTTTAGTAATTGAGAAATTCCTACGAGGATAATCAATTACTCAAAGATAATAAAACACGTGTAAATAAATACGTATGAGCAACGGATCAGTGGATTTCTAAAGTAGACTGAGAAAGTGTAGAAGCTCCGTTGCGTGATTGGTGAATAGGGGAGCGGCCATAAATAATCTATAATTTCCTGAAAAAAAAAGACCACCATATCATTTGTTGAGTATTTGTCAGCCTTGAAACCATTTTATGAAGAAATTAATGAAGACAATCCATGATAACGCAAGAACTGCAGTTTACAAAACTGTACAGAACAGCTGTAGATTACAAAACTGTATACAAAGACTAGGAGCTCCCTTCTCCAAGTTGTATTCGAGAAACGAAATATTTTGTAGACTTTTATTTTTTAATTCAGGGATATCGTTTTACTTGTAAATCCCCAACCCAACCCAAACCCGAAAAAACAAAAAGACACAGCACTGGGTTTTCGATTGAACAGTAAAGACAGTTATAACTTAACAAGGAAGACAAATGGAACCTCCACAAATCTAAACTAAAAACAATACTACTCATTAAAAAGAAAGAAAAAGAAAATTCATGTGCTGGATTCCGTCAGCTTCAATGAATTTGTTATGCGCATATAAATAAATAAAAAGGTCTAAAATTGCATAAACATTAAAATTTGGTCTCAAATTTTATTTTTGAACCAATATTCATTGTGACCACTCTCAACTGAAGATCACCTCAACTGAAGATCAACTGAAGCGTGAAACAGACTGTCTTGAGATGTCACTAGTGAACATTGGTCTCAAATTTTAATGTGTTTGTACAATTACAACTCCTTCACCCACGCCTGATTCCAAATTCCTGACTGAATTATTCAGACGTTACTGTAATTCGAATTACCAAAATTATAAACTCTGTAGGTGAGAGGTTAAGCTAAGGGCTACTGAAACTATAATATGAAATTCCAACTATAGATTAAAAAAAAAGTAAGCAAGAAATACGAAAGAACTTAAAACTTACTTCCTTACGATTGTTATTTCTTCAAAATCCTATATATTTTAAGTTGTGAAAACGTTAAGTGAGCATTTGCATTCAAAGTATACCTGTTAATATAAACAGGACAAATTTCAATTTTCATATTTAATAAAGCCGTATTACTTAACTAAATTGGATTAAATTCAATCTTATCAGAAATTTAGCTCAATGGATTAGTTAAAAGATTAAATATTGATTCGTTAAGACAAGGAGATATTAACAGAAATGAGGTAGAAATTAAATTTCAACTCTTTTTATAGAATACATATTTAACGTGTGTGAAATATATTTGATGGAATAAAAGTTCTGCCTACACACATGTGAAGAAATAAAATAAAAAAATATTAAAAATCCCAATAGATTTCGTTTGGACTGAGTCAAACATCATCTACCTCTCTACTGCAAATCGAAGTCCAAACGAAATCAACTGGGATTTTTCATATTTTTTATTTTATTTTATTTTATTTCTTCATATGTTGGTTGAACTTTTTTCCATCAAACTCTCTTTCTATTTTTGTCATCTTTTCGTGCTGATTTCTTGAACAAAGACCCATTGGGAAAAGATTTCAAATATACACGTTACATCAAATTCAATTCAGCAATTCAAAAGAAAAGAACAGACTGACTGAGTTCATAAGCCTCACTTCCTGTTGGAAAGTAGGTAAAAAGTAAATCGTTTTGCTTTACAGCTATCTTATTTTTTTATTGAATGCTATTTTTTTTTGCATTCAATAAAAATTCTCACAACACAATTCAATATACGTTATACAAAAACATCGACAGTTGCATTTGGAGATCATATTTTTCATAGTTGTTTTAAGAATTTTGTTGTCATTCTAAAGCCCCGCGAACACCATCCGATTTTGCACCAACTTAGTCGGCCAACTTTCAGTTTTCGAGTCGCTAGAGACGACTTTGAGCAGGTTTTTCAGTGACTTGCCAGCGATTTTAGTTGGTGCTGCACAACCAACTCGAGAAAGTTGGTCGGAATTACCAATCACAGGGCAGCGTTGGAACACGTCAGTCATGACGTCACGCCCATGGAAAGAAATGGCGTCCATAAACGAGTATCACCGCTTCGATTCGACGACAAGCGAGTACACAATGAATATCAATAGTATTGCGAGTTTCTTTCATGTATACTGAAATGCAGTAATTGTATGCGGCAGAATTTATCAGACAGGTTTCAAAACCTCGATTTTTTTTCGGATTTTCCACAGCTGCTGGGGGAAACGTATTGAATTATGGGATTGCTGCTATCGCGGCCGACTTCATTTGCGAGTTGGATGGTGTTCTAGCCTGACAAAATCGGACCATTGGCCGACTAAGTTGGTGCAAAATCGGATGGTGTTCGCTTAGCTTAACATTTAGATCAGGGGTTCTCAACCGGGGTCCACATGGTCCTGGGGGTCCATGTAATATTCTTCGGGGTCCACAGGGATGTCATTGAATCACACTTATTTTAAAATGGTTTATTATGAATTATTTACCAGTGTGTAGAATATGTATTATTTACCACTGTAGAATAATTTATTTGCATTAAATTAGTTTTCATTCAAAATAAAGCATAATCATTTACTATTTCGTTGATTATTAATATAATCCCTTTACTTTATAGCTATGAGGGGGGGTCCACCACCAAGAAAAAGAAGGGAAAAGGGGTCCATGGGTAAAAAAAAGGTTGAGAAACCCTGATTTTATTTTATCAGTTTTCTATTTTGAGATGGATCACATCATTTCTAAATAAATAAGCCTCTTGAAATTGGATTGGATCCCGTAACTTTCTAATTTCGCAAATGAAAACCCCATCGGGTTGAAGTTGGAGTTGGATGGTTATTCCGACGCTCTCCCGCTTTTCACCTGGAAATGAAACCCAGTCCTCATTAACAAAAATAAATGAGCCTGTTTGAAAGTAAAAAACTCAGGTGCGTGAATTATGCGAATAAATACGGTAATTCTTTTTTCAGCAAATTGAAAAATATTTACTAAATGTATTCAGTTGATAATAAAATTGGAAAATAAATATAGAATTTTCGTTTTTGTCCTTTTGACGATTAAGAAAGAAAAAGAAAGAAAGGAAGAAAAAATTAAGAAATAACATTTTTTGGAAAGTAGGCTTCAAATTCTTAAAGTAACTTAAAAGCTAATTTTCCTTAATTTAGAAAATAATAAAGTTACTGATAAATTTAATTTTAGAAATAAAAAAAAGCTGTCGTTCAAGGTTAAAAGGTGACGCTGAACTGTATTGAGGGAGTGTGTGTTTGTTTCGTGTCTTTTTTTATCTTTTCCCCTTCAAGAGGGTGAAATTCGCAGGGGGTGAAATGGGGGGAGGGGACGGATAGACCACTTATTACATCCTCTCTTGGCGTCCTTACTTCCGGTCATCAATTATGTGCAAGTTCAAAAATAAAAGGTTCAAAGAATGTAAGATTAATTTTCATTTAAGTTTATAAAGAATTTTTAAAGTAACTGTTCATCTCAAACTTATAAAGACGAAAAATTTATTATATATTATTGTTTATGTATATCTACTATCATACTGTATGTGATATATGTACATTGTTCATTTCCTTATATGTTAGTTTTTCTTTTAGAGATACTGTAACTGGGTATATTCTCGTTATATCTTTCCTACAAAATAAATAAATAAATAAATAAATAAATAAATAAATAAATAAAAGTAATCTCGCTGGTTGAAAACAGGAAGATGAACCGTCCCGATTGAGAAATGCGTGTCCCGCCTACAGATTTCGGAATGAACTGTCCTGGAAATATGATGTGTCTGTTCTGTTTCTTTTTTGATTGGATAAGTTGGAAGTAGGTGGTATTTTTTAGTTTGGTTGAATAATTCGCAAACGTTCGGTTGTCCCGCATTGCGATTTTACAAATATTCCACCCTGGTTGGAAGCAGCTCTGATGTACAGGATGTATTTTTCCATACGAAATTATATTATTTCTAAATTTATATAATTCAACCTAATATAATTAGTCTTATCAGTTATTTTTTAAAATCTTTAGTTTTGAATAAGAAGTATCGAAGTTAACGGGAAAAACAAGGGAATGCCCAAATTCGTAAATTTGTTTGCTTTCACGCATTGAGCCATCATCGACAGCAATCTGGGGCAGCTGTTTCGTCCTTATTAGGACTCATCAGCCAGATTTACCTTCGATGATCAAGCTCAGAACGCGTGAATACCTACGATTCTTTCTCCCGCACTCGGAAGTGGGACCCGACAGAAGCAAACAACAATAGAAAAATCGCTGTAACAAGTACAGAAAAATTACCTCGACCCGCTGAACGCTGGGCACAAAAGGCATTTAATTAAAGGATAAGCCAAACGCAAAGGCGAAAAATTAATAAGTAAGAAAGTTTAACGTGCATTAAATGTAATATGAAAACGGAAAAAAACAAGGGAATGCAAAAATTCATAAATTTGTTTGCTTTCACGCATTGAACCATCATCGACAGCAATCTGGGACAGCTTTTCATGCGTTCTGGGCTTGATCATCGAAGCTAAATCTGGCTGATGAGTCCTAATAAGGACAAAACGGCTTTCCCAGATTGCTGTCGATGATGGCTCAATGCGTGAAAGCAAACAAATTTACGAATTTGTTCATTCCCTTGATTTTTTCCGTTTTCATATTACATTTAATGCACGTTAAACCTTCTTACTTAAGTATCGAAGTTAGTTTTTGATAATTAGTGACCCAATAATCGTCGAGATATATGCGTTTCCCGGTATCTAAAGTAAGCGCAATTGCAATTATACTGAGATCCTTCAATTTTTCATCTAGGGTAGAACAATAAGTAATCGGGGTTCTATTGTATACGAAAAAATAGATTAAGTATTCGTATTTAGCTCCGACATCGATGTAATCTTGCGTTTTTGTTTTCAATCTTTCAAGTTGAAACAAGTTTTCAACTGAAGCTGCTAATCCCACAGTGAGAAATTCAAACTCATATTTCTGCTTAAAATGCCAGTTTTTGATGCTTTTTTTCATTTTAGAACTCGAAATATTCAGACTCTAATCTTCTTCCGGAAAACGTAGCAGAGGTGCGGCGTTCTATTATTATCCTCTCCCCGAAAACCCTGGTCCTTGGGAATGGTTCCACTTGAAAAAACAGCCACAAAGCGCTGGCTGTCAGAGGGGTCACAGAGATGGCAGGCAGGAGGAACTAGGTCGCCAGGTGCTAGAAAAATGTGCAAATCACTTACCTGACGGAGGAAGCCACTCTTTAACCATATTTCTTGTTCATTTACTTGCTTTATTCATACTTTCTTTTTTCTCTCTTTAATTTTTCCTTACCTCTGAGAAAATCGCTCCACCCACGCAATTCGTGACTTATTTCTACGAAGGTTTTTCGTTATTGTCAATTTTTTTGAATTTTCGTATTTAGTAAAATAAATTTTAATCTTAAAAAAAAAAAACAGGAAACCTATTTACTGAGAGAGAAAAAAAAGCACACCCAATTTTCTTGGCTACAGTTATTCGGTAAATCGTGACTTATAGAAGAAAAGAAGAAAAAAAGATATAAATAGAATCCAGTTACATGAACACTGAAATAGTAGAACATTCTGCTCCATTCCATTGATGCCTGATATGCTATTATCCAAAAATTTCTATTAAAAATTATTTTCAAAATTAAAAAAAAAAAATTATCAACTTTGTTCTCAAGTACTGTGCATCCCATTAAGAGGCCTCCAAATTTCAAGTTTATATAAGGTTCTTGATTACTGAAAATATATATAACACATGAGTTCCAGAAGCAGTGGAGGCAAGACCGAGTATGTGTTGTACCCATCATCTTGTCCGCCACTGGTCTGGTACCTCACACATTGCACCACAGCCTCAGCACACTAGGACTTCCCAAAAACACTTATACACAACTCCAATCAACACAACACGCTTAGTTAGAAAATTTATTTGACACAATTACACATCCTTAACCATTGTTGCATTCTTTTTTACAATATATGTTTTGGTCTATGATCCACCATGTTGTCTTTACTGGGGAAACCCAAGGTTTGAAACTTTTACATAATAACAATAATATAAAAAACGAAATTTTTTGAGTTGAGCTGAGATCCTGGGACAGCCGTTTCGAGTTTATTAGACTCTCTTAAGCCCAGGCTATCCAGCAAGCAAAGGCTCAAAACGCTATTTCTTTGAAAACATAGACTTATTTACAGTGTAATTTAGAAGCTTAACTAAATTTCTTTTAAATTTCTTTAGGAAAAGAGGAACATATCAAGTTTAAAATTGATTTCGTTGATAAACTGGTAAATGGAGAAGTATTATAAGAACGACTCTTCGTTGGAACTGGTGTAGATCCTTTTTAGATTTTATTCATTCATGGAACTACTGTTAAAATTTTCAGACGAACAATTCAATTGTGACCTTACAATTCATCATTAACAAATTCAGTGTTAATGATTTATTTTCTTTATCTTGGTTGATTTCCTACATTCTTATAGGTATTTCGTTATCCATCTTATCAACCACACAGCTTTAGTCTCAACTAACATTTCTATGAGAAACGTACGTGGCAAATCCAATTCTATTCTTTCTATGAGTAGAGGCACGATCTGTTAAAGTTTTGAAATGAAAAACCTCTTATTAACAGCCTTCTTGTAAACTGTATTACATGATGGCATTAAATATATTGCTACAAAAGGAGAAAATGACTGCTTTTATTTTATATAGAAACTTTAGTATCTTACATACGTTTTAGTTTAATATATTTTTTAAGATACATTTTTATATTTCATAAAAAAAATTAAGGGTTTCACTTACGTGGGTGTTTACTAAAAAAAGAAGTAAATATCAATGAAGAAAAAAATAAAAAAATGTAACCATATCATCATGTAGATTTAAACGGATCTAAGTTAATGTTTGTTGCACGCCGAAACCAAAACAAAGCCGCCTATCCTACCAACCTAGTCGAGAAAAAGAGTTCAGTGGACCAGAATATGCAATAAAAGCCATCCCACTGCGTACAGGTTACGTATCTCCACTTGGTGCATCGTGTTGGCGAGTGGAGGCAAATTAACCACAAGCTCATTTCATAATGTTCTCCAGAACCAATCCACTGCTCTTTTACTCCATAATCTTCGCTCCATATAACGGCTATCGGGCACCAGGAATTCGCGCTGCTACTCGAGCAAATTATGTACTTATCATCAAAACTCCATTTTAGCCTCTGCCATGTGGGAATAATGCGATATTGTAAAAGCGAGAGCTCTCGAAACCTAGGATTAGCTCTTACTAGCCGACCGCCACTATCTGGCCCAGCAGAATTTCAACCAATTATCAAACCTCTCATTAGAAGCCCACTCAACGTAGTGCGAGATATGGGTCATGTCCAGAACATTGGATAGCTACTATTACACAAGAGTATGGGAATGGTACGAAAAGGACGAGAATGAAATAAGTAACTATCACTTGCATTCAGTAACACAATTAAGTGTAATGTGTGTGTGGTTTTATTTTTAGAAAGAAGTGAAAAGATTTATAGAAATAAAAATCATTGACTTTTAATATTTCTATTTTATTCAACTTTCATTATGTTGAAGCCAAATGAGGCTTAATATATAATGAAGTTTACTACAGGACTATATATATTCAGATACTGTATAGATAATACTAAGCTGAATCTTAAACGAAAATATTAAATTTTAGTTGTTATCTAAAATACAAACCAGCAATTTATTATTTATAAAAGTAACAGGAGAACTCAAGGTTTCAAAATGTTTCTGGGATAATTTTTATTTTAGCGAATGAAAGAAATGCTATTTGTATTAACTTTACACATTTTAATTTGATTTATGTATTCATAGTGATTAATAATAAAAACCCTTTTGTATTTTAAAATCTAAAAAAAATAAATAAAATAAAATTACAAATGATACCAATTTGTATTGTAAATGTCCTCTTTATAACTAGTTTTTAAAAACGAATTATAATTAAAAGCATAAGAAGAATATGTTCGATACGTAGAAATAGGCCTATTTAAATACTTCCCAAAATTTGAGATTTTTCAGTCACTGCATTACATTAGACTGTATTAGCTGTGGCAAAGACTATTACTATCAACTTTATTAATTCAAATTGTTACATTACTACATTTATTTTATTATACATTATACATTAATTATTATACATTATACATTATTGTTTATTATACATTAATTATTATACATTAACAAGAATAATTTCTAGTATTAATATTATGTATTGTTTAGAACAATCAATGTGTAAAAAAAAACATTCACGTTAAAATATAATACAGTTGCAGTCCTAACAAATCATTCTTGTATTAACGAAAAGAAAAATTAGATGATAAAAATAAAAATTGTTGACTCTTATTATGAAAAATGTAATAAAAAAATGATAAATTTTTAAAATGAGATTGACATGCTTTTTCATTTTCACTATATTTAAGAACTAGAAGCATGGTTAATTAAAAGCAGCTGAAATAACATGTTTCAGTTCCAAATTATGTAAATGGAATCATTTTCAATTATTCAATTCACTAATTGAAATAATAATTCATGGTTACAGAACCGAAACGTTCATTTCGCTAAACTTTTACTTAATCAACTCCTTTTTCAAATTTAGGGAAAAACACACACACACACACACACACACACACACACACACACGTAACAACTTTTTTTTTTAATATTTGTATGTCAATTATTATTGAAACAAATTGTTTACATGATGTTTTACCTGATTAAAATTGGCCAAATAATTCAATCAAGTGCAGAACTTTTTAGAAAACAAAGAAATTCACTGAAACTGAAAGAACTTTATACAGAATGTATAAAAAAAAAAATATTGTACAGAGATTATTCGTAATATCCTTACATAATAAACACAACCTTCGATAAAACTGAGATGTATTTAAAAGAGCAAATCATTGTGACTTGATTTATTTATTTATTGACTTATATTTCTGAATGTTTTGTAATTGTACTCATTAATTAACTCTTTGTTAAGTATTAAATAAATGAGGATACTAATTTTTAGATACTGTGTTGTAAAAAATTGAAAAATACAAAGCAAATACAAAGAAAATATTAATAATAATTTAAATGAGGGTAATGTAGTATATATTGCTTTCATTGACTTTATTAAGGCATTCGATAGTATAAATCATAATATACTTCTTAAAAAGCTTCATTGTATGGGTATTAGAGCAAATGTTTATAATTTATTAAAAAATTATTTAAAAAACAGAAATTTTAAAATTGAAATAAATGAACATTTAAGTAAACTGTTTATAAATGTTAAAAGGGGTGTCCCTCAGGGCTCTAATTTGGGCCCCTTACTTTTTAATATATATATGGATTCTATTAATAATTGTATTAAATTTTCAAAAATATATGTATATGCTGATGATGTTTTACTCATGTCGGGAAACAGAAACCAAAAAAATGCTTACTAAGCTTTACAAAATGATTTGAATAATATTATGAAATGGTCTTTTAATAATAAAATGAATATAAACAGTAATAAGACAAAAACTATGTTAATCAGACATAAAAATAAAAAAGTCAATACAGAATTATGTTTCTTTTTACATGAAAAATACTGCTGTAATTTAAATTCTCAAGTTGAATACGATTCTATATTATGTAATTGTAATCGAATTCATAATGTAGAAAGTCAAAAATATCTGGGAATTTATTTAGATTATAAATTTAATTGAGATATCCATTACAATTTCATAATTAATAAGCTTAATTCTTTAACTTATTTCTTTTATCAAATAAAAGATATGTCTCCTTTTAAACAAAAATTAATTATATATAAATCCCTTGTGGATTCGACTCTTAATTATGGATTGGACTGTTGGATTTTTATTAATCAAAAACAATTAAATAATATTAATAAGATTGTTTTAAAAATCTTTAATTATGTATATGTTAATTTTAAGAATAAATCTAATTTAGAAAAACAACATATTAGGGAAAAGTATAAAATTTTATTGATTAAAGAAAAACTTATTTATAATACAATAATAATGAATCTTTATTCTGTTAAAAATGAAAGAAATAATTATGTATCTAGTCTTAATGCAAGACAAAATTGGCTTAGAATTTTTGATAGAATTAAGCTTAATAATAACTTTGGTAAGAGATTAAATAGTAATGTTATGTATCATCTTTTTAATCAATTAAATTGGGATAGATATAATTCTGAGAAAATTAAAATTGTAAAAGTTAATTTAATATCAGATATAGGCCTAATTAATGGTAAATTTCAATTAAATTTTTAAACTCAAATAGTAAGACCTGTAATATTTGTAATTTATTTGTAAAAATATTTTGAATTCACTACTGTATTGAATTATTCTGTTGTGTTATAAAATAGTATTATCAGCACCTACAACACAGGTATTGTAATACCTAGTAGGACTGATTTTATGTATTGTATGTTATAAATGGAAATAAAATTTATTTATTATTAAAAAAAAAAAAGTTCCTTCAATTCAATGTAAATGGGGTTGTTTTGGAAAAATGACGTTTTTTCGACAAGTCTAAGCAAGCTATAATATATAGTTAACATTTACATATTACCTTTCTATGTTGACAAAATGTAATAGTTATAGGCCATATATTTATATATCTTAAATTACTATTTCACTAACATACATGTTAGGGAAGTAACTTACTTAGGTACGCTAAAGCAACTGAGCTTGAGGTGTCCTTAATATTAGCATTCCAATATAAAAAGAATCTTAACATATGCATCAGCGGAATTTCACAATGAAAAGTGAATAATGCTTGTCGACTTATATTTAGTTTATTTTTTCCCAAAATATTGGTGGTGGTGGTGGGGGGGGGGGGCAACTTCTCCCCTTTCTTCTCCAGATTCCGCCTGTGAACGTATGTGATTGAGGGAAAAAATATATTTTATTATACAGTGAAATATGCAACTGATGGTTCGTAACTTTGTTTAAATATTCACTTAGTAAAAAAAACAAAAACAAAACAAAACTATAGTACCTTATATCTTCTGTTTATCATATAGCATCCTGATATCGTTGCCTTGAAATAATTCCGAATTTGTGTCCGTGAATGTGATGTTCGTTTTATGAACATTCCTGAACACTTAATTTACTACAACACAGTAATGAACTTTGCTTCCCTATCAAACATATAGTTGATTGGAGACCGTTCAAGTATTACGTAAGCACATTTTTAGTGATTTAACACCCCCCTCCCCTTGTAAGCAAAAATAAGGAGATGCCAGAAGCCCCCCTCCCCCCTTGTGCTTACGTAAGATTTGCTAAACCATCAACAGTAAATATCACTGAAACACTGAAATATACATGAAATACTGAGGAAAAAAATTATTTGTTTGTCTTACGTAAGCACTGCTGTGATTCCGCCTCCCCCTTGTCAATATAAGCAAAGCTTGAATCCCCTTCCCCCTCTTGAATGCTTACATAATAAACATTGAACAGCCCCTTATCCAGACAAGAACAAGAAATTAAGATGAACCACTTTAAATACTTATCTGCCTTTCTTTTTTATCAAATACACTGCGGATCTTTAAGCCGTTGTTCTTTTCGTTTTAGCTCCATTTGTTTAAAAAAAACAGAGAACAACCCAGTAATAATGTTGCTCCTTTATACACTGCCACATGTAACAATGTATGCAAAGCACTGTGTGATTAAGTAGTTAATCACAGTCTAATATTTTAATATTATTTCACTGTCTCACTCTGTAAAACACATGTAAAAAGCGTGGAATTCCTTTTATTTTGAAGAAATGGATAATTCCGGCTGTCAAACGTTTTGTCTTTATAATTTTAACTCCACAACACATATACAAGGAAATTAATAAAGCCGTTTTACCCTGATACAAAAACAAACGTCAGAATTTTGAGGGAGAAACAGACAATACCAAAATAGTCGTATTCACATTTTAAGTTGAGTTGTAAATAATCATGATATCAAATTTTAAGAAAATCTGTCTTGTTGTTTTAGCGTAATGCGAATACAAACAGACAAACAAAGGAGAATAATTCCACAAAATCTTCGTTACTTACACAATACTGTATTTCGGAGGCCTAAACGGCCTTCCTTTTTCAAGCTTTACATCATAAATGAGAAAAGAAAACCATCATTCCTTCTTCTCAAATAATTAAAGAAGTTTAATAATATTACTTTATTTAAAAGAATAATAATTTCAAAGTGGAATAGTAAGACACAATCAAAAACAAAAAACTACAAGAAATCTCTGAATGGGCTTAAGGTCTGCTTTCCTTAATAAGTTGTCCAGAAATTTGTATTTTTTGTAATTATGAAAACGACTCAAACGTAACATTTATTTTTAAATAACGTCTGCTCAATACAAACAGTAACAGTTTCTTTTTCTTAAAATAAATAAATAAATAAATAAATAAATAAATAAATAAATAAATAATTTATTTGCTTAAATTGCTTAAAGTGCCGCATTCTTTGCTTAAATTGCCGATGAACTTTAATCACATCAAAACCATGTGCTAATTAATGGATTAGTTAAAAACAACAATAACTCGTGTTATTGGCTCTTGAAAACTTGCCCGAAAAATCTGCCAGTTGCTGTAAATAAAACTAGCCTAGTTCTAAATTCGGACAAATAATTAAGTCGACACCAGCGCTCATGGCGGCGAGAAAATTTATTTAAAAACTGCGACAGTAGCAATTATTGTAACTATAGTAAAACTGAAATCTGGATATTCTTTGCTCGTGGTTTCAATCCACGGCTTCATTCACCACATTCTTTTTCTTCGGGATCTTCTTTTTTCTTTAACTCTGCTGTTAAATGAGTTCAGAATTATTAGCAAACTAATATCAACTTGTTTGTCGCTTCGGCGACCGACTTGTAATCTCGACCTAAACGAGAGCAAAACGCGATTTGCACGTGTAAAATGGCAAATGGCAAATTTTCGAGCCCATTTGAGTTAAGTTTTCGAGAGCGTGTAAAGCGGCCAAAAGACTTTGCTATGGGAATTTTTGTCTCCTTTTTTCACCCTAATTCCTTGACAAGGATCCACATGGAAAATATTCTAATTATAAAAGTTAAATCGAGTGTAGTCCTTAAATATATATACCAAGTTTCAGAAAGATTCATCAAGGAATTTAAAAGTTATTGAAGAAGGGTGACGCAAGGATACATACCCCAGCTGACTGATTTAAGGAACATAAGAAAATAAGTTTAAAAAAAGAGTAAAAATAAATAGATACTAGTACAGGTAACCCCCGCAGAACACGATTAATTGGTTCCGTGTTCTTTGAACCCGTGTTGTTCGAGACTATAAAAAAAAAAGGATTTTCCGTTTCAAGTGTGAGAATAAAAAAAAAGTTACGTTTTAAATTTTTTTTTTTTTTGTTAAATGTAAAACTAAAAAATTTTATTTTTAAAAAATTAAAAATACTTATTATTAAAGAAAAAATTATTTATAAAATAATTATGAATAACATTTATAATGTCAATAGGGAAAAAAAATAATCAAAATAATGAAAAAATAATTCGATACAATTGGTTAAAAATCTTTCAAATCAATAAATTGAAGAATAATTTTGGTTTAAGATTGGAAAACTATATAAAATATAAATTATTCAGTCAAATTAATTGGGAAAAATATAATTCTAAAACACTAAAAGTATTAAAAAGGTTAAAACTTCATTAATCGCTGACGTGATTGATGAGAATATTACTCTAAATTTTTAACTACTGTAATTTTATATCAAATAATATATGTATTTTATTCTTTTTCAAAAGAATTACTCGAAAATCATTTAGTTTGAAACCGTGTAATTCGGGGGAAGGTATCTGTGTTCTTCGAAACTCGTGTTCTTCAAGTACCTTGTTGTTCGGGGGTTACTTGTAATTTTATTAGGTTAACGTAAAAAGAATTTAAACTACAAAAAGTACTTTTTCTTTCTTATTTGAAAAGTAAGTCATTTTTTTCTTTCCAATCTTTCGTTGTTTGAAAGTAAGAACTTTATTATTAGGGGAAATTATCGTGGGACTCTTTCTGGAATTTTCTTGTGTGAAACGTTACGAAACGATGTTAATTTCTTCGTTAATCATGTGAATCATTTTGATCTCGTTTCCAAACCGAAAAGACGGGAGACGAAAACTTAAAAAAAAAGCCAAAACCGTTTTCAATTCGCTTTGGATTTCTCACATAAATTAACAATAACCGTTTGAGATGATCGGAATCCTGGTGGTCATGACCGAAACTAACAATCGATGAGGCATCGAACGGCGCAGCTGCTCAATAGCAGGGTTGCAATGGCTGCTGGCGATATTCCCAATCATCGCTCTGTATTTCTGCAGGCAGTTATTACGTATTGGAATGAAGAGTGAACACTGTTGCTTTTCTTTGACTCCTCCAAAGATAAGAACCAGCGGCAATTAGTTGGATTTATCGTGTTCGCCAAATCTACAGTTAACGAGTTCACTTTCAATAGCTATCATTAATTATTCTCTAAGAGTAATTGAAATGTTATCTTATTGTCTTGAGAAATGTTAAGTTTTTTTTTGGTTATTTTTTTAAAGTTATCTTCCAGATCTACAAGCGTAGAACTTCTTGTCAGAGTAGATGAATTATTTCACCTTCAAATCCTCAAAATATTAATTTAAAAATGCATCTTAAGCCAACTTTGGGATTTTCACTGAACTCTGTAACATTTAATGTTTTCGATGATGATGAATAACATTAAAAAAACTGCGGGTTTTAAGAAATCTTTTTTTTGTATGTATAATGAAAAAGTTTTATAGTTCTGTCCGAGCAGGTCATTAGCCCTCCATGCTGCTGTTGTGGGAACTAATTGTTAAAGTGTAGAATGCTTTGTTGTAGTATTGTTAAAATGCTACGAAGAGCATTGTTGTAATGTGCTGAAGCACTTTGTTACAATGACGTGTTGCTCATTGTTGCAGTATTGTTGGATCTTTATGTTATAAATTAGGAAGGCATTGCTACGTTATTATTGGATCTCTGTGTTATGAATGTGGATGCATTGTTACGATATCATTCGATCTCTGTTATAAATGTGAATGCATTGTTACGATATTATTGAATCTCTGTGTTATGAATGTGGATGCATTGTTATGGTATTGTTCGATCTCTGTTATAAATGTGGAATGGATTGTTACGATATAATTGGATCTCTTTGTTGTAAATTTAGATGCATTGTTATGATATTATTGAACCTTTCTGTTATAAATGAGGAATGCATTGTTCCTTGGATTTCTTTGTTATAAATGTGGAAAAGTCTGTTGCACTATTATTCGATCTGTTGCTATAATAAATCAGAGAACATTATTACTAAATAAAAAAAGCGTAGTCAATTATTGTAGAGAAATAACAAAATATGAAACTGAAGCTAAAAAAAAATCTACTTAATTTTTAAAACAGTAAAACAAACAACACACAAAATTTAATTTTATGCTGAAAATTATCTTTTAAAGATAAATTAAATCAAAAGTTTATGAGCATTAATTAAAAAAACTTGCAAGCTAAAGAAACATAAACTGAAAATAAAATCTTATAATTTAAAGAATTTTGTAGAAAACAGATTTTTAAGAAGAAAATAGAATAAAAAGTGAATAAATAACTAAATAAAAGAAAACATCAGGAGATAAAAGGACAAAAACGAAATAAGCACATTTTAAAACAACCAGAGCAGAAAAAGACTATAATTTTACTTTTTCTTTGTCTCTTTTTATTTTTGATAGAGGATATCATTTATTTTTTATTAAAAAAAGTTGTTCATAGTAATAATAACTTAAAAGTGTTTATGGATCACTGTTTTAAAAATAACTTATTGGAAAAATTAAGTTTTTTAGAATTATGTTTAAAATAAGACCACGTTTTATAATTCTTAATAAGTTAACGTTTAATAACTATAAAATTTTATCACGTGATGATGCCTCTGTTCAGTGTTCATCTACACTTTGTTTTGATTTTGAATATTTCAAGTTGTTTTCAAGAAGTCCTTTAAACTTCACTTTTAAAATGATGGTAACTTAAGTTCTATAGGAAATAAAAAGTAATCTGTAAAAATGCGCTAGGGAGTTAATTATTCAATTTTTGTATATTCGTATTTACAATTTCTCTAATCTATTAAGTCATTGATTTAATTTATTGCGTTAAATTCAAGAAAAAAATTATTCTATTATGGTGTAAGATGCCGCCACATTCGACAAAGGAAATTGTTTCTAGAAATTTCCGACGCATAAAGAAAATGTAAATTACTACAGGCTAAGTTTCACCCATAGTTATGAGGTGTACCTTAATTTATAAATTATTTATTAATTAATTCAGAAGCTTTATAAGTTGAGAAATCAAAATTAAGCCTAGGAAAGAATATTTTTAATCAGCTAGAATTATTGGTGAAATAAACTCGTATTAAAAAACAACAATGGATGAGA
>JAFIDM010001028.1:63984676-64007425 GCA_023159025.1 Thereuonema tuberculata
AAGAAATCCCCATAGAAAAAGATCATAGAAAGAAATCCCCATAGAAACGAAACATTGGCTTAAGCAAGAGATCCTCCTCTTAATCCTCTTAATAACTGCGCGAGCTTTAATGTAATTAAAAGTATTGAGATTTAACGGTTTATGTAAATAATATGAATTTCATTATTTTCTTTAGAAAACTGGAAATCTTCTCTTTTTTTTTATTCAGGGGATATATTATAATATAAAAGTAAATGGTGAATTATCGTTCGCATTATTTTCATTATTTAAAAAAAAAAAAGTAAGATTCAAGACAAATTAGACTTCAAATTTCTTCAAGAGCTTCGTGTTTGCTTTTGTATTTTTTTAATTTAAATGAAATTCTGATTAAATGCAGTGAAATATGCTGTATCTCTTAAGTATTTATAGCAGGATTTTAATCTAGTGTCTTCCAAATACGTTAACAATATTCCTGGCTATCGTGACAGTAAATTTAATGCTACCATCTATGTTTATTGTTGTAACGCAACAAATTTCATTCATTTTCATAATTCCTACATTCTGTTAAATATGTCGTGATATTTTGTTAGGTAATTAAAACAGCTGTAATTTCATCCATTTCATTATTAGAGATCGTATTAATAATTTTTTATACGTAATTACTCAATTACTTAAGTGCTCCATTGGATAAATTACATGTATAAATTTTTGCATATTGAAGCAGTCGAAGAGTGTTTATACGTCATTAAAATGTGTTGAGACTTTGTAGCACCAATCTGAACTCATTCTAATGACGTATAAACACTCTTCGACTGCTTCAGTCGAAAAAAATCCCTAAATACTGATGTAAATAAAGAGTTTTTGGATAGGTGATAACTATAAATCTTTAATTTTTATTAATAACTTATAAATAATATTATAATATTAAAAGTCTAATATGTGTGTGTGTGGTCGGTTCGCACCGAAGTGCGAGCTTCGTTGCCGAAGCATCCGTGCTCCAGGGAGCGCTAGTGTTCCCAAGACGGCGAACCCCTAGCAGACTCCCTAGAATTACAAGGGAAAGATACTGGGGTGGTTTCCCGTGGCCTTCCCCAGGACGCCATTAAGGAATGACGTCAGACCGAAGAGAAAGTGAAGAAGAGGCTACAACACAGGAAAGGAAATTTTTGAAACATCCATGCTCGCTACCGGGATTTGAACCCAGGCGCTGGCACATTGATCTCACGACAGACCGACGCCTGAGACCGCTCGACCACACCAGCGCGGCAAAGTCTAATATAAATGATTCCAAATGTTACTGTTTTGCAGTATTTTTATTATCAAGATATTTGGAACACTATTTTGTCTACCTGTGTCCTGAAGTGCATAGGCGGAATTAGGGGGGTGGGAGTTGCCCCTCATCCCCAACATTTTGAAACAAAACAACTAAATATAAGCCGAGAAGCATTATTCTGTGTTGACTCTTAACAAAGTTCTCATGAATTAAAGTATCTACAAGTTATAGGCTACTTTGTAGTTTGTGAGTGATTCACGGATGAAGTATTGCCACTTGTTGTTCAGGCAGGGGCTGCCGGGGAAGCACAAGTCACACCATCTAGTATTTACATAAATTAATAAAAATCTGACAGTTATCATTTATTAAACACTTTGTAAAAGCTTAAGTTTTGAGTTTTTCATTTTCCTACACTTAAAAATCTTTAAAGCCACCAAATTAAAATAAATAAATGATAATTAAAGTAAGTAAGTGACAATATTAGTTTTGTTTTCAATTTCTATTGACCTCCCTTTTAACTAAACTTACTCCTTAATACCTCCCCCTCTCCGCCCTGGTTCAATGTTTGCTCCCAATCAAAATGCTGACATTCCACTTATGCTAAAATAACTCGTTGAAGCAAGTTGCCTGTTTTGGTAAAATGTGTTGACAAGCTTTTTATTGCGTGCAAGTAACAAAAATTAATCAAGTTTCAAATTAATTGTCTCGTTATCGCCTCAGATAATTGTCTAGCAATTGCTGTTCAAGGTGATTTTTCTTATCTTTTAACAATTCTTTGAAGAGCAGAAGACATAAAAGATTTCGTTTATTTATGCACTTGTCAACAAAAGGTTCTAACGATTCAGTGCGCATGTCCGGATCATCAAAGCAACACCAATTGATGATCACCGGCCTGGTGTCATTTGCTTGTCCTTTCGTATTTAATTTAAAATCTATTTATTTACAATAACCAGAAAGATCATTTTTGCTGTAGAAAGTAGCAAAACTTTTATTTAGTAGTTATATGCTTGTCTCCTTTTATATTACAACAAAATATACCATCAAAAAAAGATTCAAAATTCATTTGTTTTTTTTAATCCAACGTCAACTTTTTCATTGATTTATTTAAATATCAACTTTCACAACTGCTTTAAAAATTAAAAAGAAGGAAAAAAAAATCAGAATCTATATTATTAAAATCGACGAATGTGTGTGCGTACGTCCGCAACAATTGTAGTTCGCACACGCGTTGCCAGACAACAGGACTATTGTGGTATAGTCAACTCAACTGCATAAATTTCCGACTATTACAAATGGATTTCAATACTGTATTCTTTGTGACAGATATTTTACATTTGTCAATAATAATTTAATAATACGTTAAAATAAAATTCAAGAAACACACATTTTTGGTTTGAAAAAATGTATTAAAGAAATTTTAAATATTTAACATTACGGGAACCGATTTTCTAACTTAGACCGTCAGGCGGCGCCATAATCGCCCAACGCTTTTCCAAAACTTCAAAATAAACTGTCACAATTGATTATTTCTCAAAAATTTATATATATATATACACTTGTTGCAATCAAAAGTCACATTATTCAGGCTGATGAAAAGCCCTGTGGAAGGGCTTGAAAACCGATTTCCGTTATGTTAAGTATTTAAAATTTCTTTAATACAGTTTTTCAAACCCAAAAACAGTGTTTCTTGAATTTTATTCAATATATTATTGATATTAATACCGTATTGTTTATAATTTATAATTTATTTTTAGTTTACTTGATGTAACTTTTTTTTGAATAAATAAAATGCTATTTTCCGTTTACATATGCAACACTTATTGTCCTCCAAATGAGAGATGGCCGCCCTGTTTTTGTGAGATCTGCGCATGTATGATCGATTAGTCTGGTCAGGCACTTCCGTCTGATTCTATGACAGGACGCCGCCATTACGGTAATCGCTTGTTACTTTGCAAAAGAGCATTGTATTTATAAATAATATATATTTATATATATATATTGTTAGCAACTGGTATTGAAACAACGCTAAATAGTCGAGAGAAGTTTTAATTTGGCGTTATCAACATGTCTTTCTCAGTGAAAACAGGTGCCATCGTCCATTGTGACAGGAAAACATAATTGATCAGCTACCGGAAGGGCTGCTCAGTTCAAACTTCCGCCGGCCAACTTTCATTTGGAGGACAGTAATGAACGAAGCGACTGGTAGCCGTCTAGTGTATTATTAATATTTCCCGGTTCTCTATTAGAGGGGCGCCACCATCGAGCTTTACGAATGATAGTGTTGACATTTTGTGTAATTAATTAAACACTTAGCTGTATGTATTTTTACTGCTACAAATTTTTAAAAATGAATTAGATATTAACACAAATTTAGTCTACGTATCTGTTAAATAACACAAATATCAATATCACGAATACTGTATAAAATATTATTAAGTCTTCGAAATACATACACTGTTGAACTGAAGGAATCTATTTTTGCAGTTCCTTTATAAAAGAGGGAAGAAATAAGTCAGAAAATAAAATATAATTCTCAGTTTTCAAATTTATTTACTCATCAGTTATACAAGATATGGGAAACAATAACTTACAAGTTTGCTCGCATTTAATTCTGTATTCTACAAAGAAAATATAATTCTAAGTTTTTACCCCTTAGGGGTCACTTCGTATGTTACAAGCCTGCTTGCAGTTTACCCCAAGAATTATTCTATAAATAATTACAATAACAAAAAAAACATGCTGGGTAACAAACACAAAATTACAAAATAATAATATTCTGGCCCTGAACGTCTTAATCATTTTAAAATCTCTTAATTTGGTTTGATATTAGGAACAGTTAGAATATATAAATGATATGAATAATTTGTATGAAACCAGTAGATTTCGAATGAAACCCTCTAAAATAATTTTAAAACAATGAAGATAATTTTACTTCGCTTAGAGATGAAAAGGTAAGAGAAAATGTATAATTTAGCTTTTGAAAATCTCAAATTTGAATCCACATATTACAAAAAAGTCATAATTATAACTACAAGTTAAAAACGACAAGAAAAGAAGATGACCTAGCACTCTGGCATGTCGAAACTGTTCTTCTTTTTTCATGTTTTTTTAAGTTTTCTAGCCGTTTTTAACTTGTAAATTTCGGCATTTTTAGTAAGGTATGAATTCAAATTTTTATTTCAAATTTGAGATTTTTAAATAATAATAATTTTTAAAAACGTTAAAAATAATTAATTTTCTAATTTAGCTTTGATACTAGTAACGGTAGTACGGCTTAGATTGCTGTAATTGGATGACGTAATTCCCAAATTCATTTCGTTAGTATCGTCTTACTGGAAAGGCTTTTTCAAAAATTTTGTTTGCAGCTTTTAATAATGTTCTCCCCAACCCCTTTTCTTTTCTTTTGATCCAGTATCGAGGCTTGTTCGTAATTAAGACTTCATCTTCAATGAGGATAGGTAATTGTTCACTATTTCGCCGAATATTCTTTGCCCAGGAGACACCAAAGAAGGTAGTCAAGAAAGTGAAAAGAAACGACCGTCGAAGAGAGAATGACAAATATTCAAATTAACTCGTTTAAAAATAAAGTTTGTCGAAGCTGCACGCATTTAATCTGTTTTGGCAGCAATCTTAACCATACAGCTACGCCTAAACGGCTGTTTTTAAGCGGTTGATTGCAAATAACATTTTAAGGTTCATCATACTCCAAAGCCTTTTCCTTAGTTTTTAATATATATGGTTTAAACAATTGAATTTGGGCAAGTTTACTTCAGTTATTTTTTTGCTATTAAAAACTTTAGAAAAGCAACAAGGACTTAACCGATCTCTGATGAATCGTTAGGAGATATCTCAATTTTTACAATCTCAATTTCCTATGTTTTCGAAAAATCGCCAGTGCCATGATAATATATAACAAGTATAAGCCATCAACTAATGCAATATTTGAATTTTTTAGTTTACACAAAAAACTCGTTTATCTGAATCGCGTGTATCCGAAACGACTTTTAGAAGAGCATAAGACAATTTTTACATGTACTGAAATTTCTTGAAAACATAAGTGAAGCCGTACACCTGTTATAAACAGGTGTACGGCTTCACTTATGTTTTCAACGACTTTTAGAATATTGTAAAAAATACACAAAAACATTTCCCGTCACTATAATCAATATTTAATAGCGCACACGAGATTGTGTAACTGTAATTCTATTAATAACATTAATGTATAGTAATTAATGTAATTAATGTTAATAACATGTACAGTACATGTTTAAACAATATAGTTCGGATTATCCGAAACGGGCGCGCTCCCATCAAATTCGGATAAACGAGTTTTTAGTGTACAATATAAAAAAAAAAAAAATACAATTTCTATTAAATTCAGGTATACAAAATTTCATTTCTGCTAATGGCAATTTTGTTTTCCCTCCAAAACGTATGTTTTTGGATATATCCATGTCTTCTGCATTAATGCGACGTTTAAAAAAAAGTATATTCTAAATTCTGTTCTTCAATAATTTTATTGATAATTTTAATAATCAACTTCAGTGAAAATTGATTAAAATATGAAGGAATATTAGGAATATATCGATAACATGGGCGAGCAATGTTGCTAAAAATAAAAACATAAAAGCCTACTTTTCTCATTTTCAATTCGTTTCATTGTCTTTAGCTGCCGGATTTATTACACAAGATATTAAACAGTATATTTTGAAGCCTATTTACAGTTGAACTAAAACGTTTAAAGCAAACAATTATTGTAATTTAATAAATCTTTCGTAAACATAATTGGTCCAAATCAGCCTCGTGATCCCTCAAGTAATAGTGCAGATACAAAAATCATATAGTCATCTAAGGGTAGATGTTTATATAAATTTGGACAATATAAAAAATTTTTAAAAGATTTTTTTATTACATTAGAACTATAATTAAAATGTGTAAATATTATCTCTTTCTTATCATTAATATATTTTATTTTGTTTTATCAAAGAAATAAATAGGAATAAATATGGCCGTATGGAGGTACCATATTTCTTTCTATTGCTATTTCTATTCACCTCCGTATTGAGACTTGTTGTTAATTGGTAACTATTCTCAACTGATTAAGCGTGAAACAGCTGTTTTGAGATGTCACTAGTAAACACCTAGTATCAAATGCGTTTATCAAAGAACATGCAGACAAAAAAAAAAATAACCTATTGTGTTTTGTAGGTATTTACTGAAATTGATTGAATAATTGAAAATATCCTAAAAGTTTATAAATATTTATAAAAAAATGTAAATTAATTTATCGCTATTATCTGTATTGTGCTTTTTTTTTTACATTGATATTTTGATATACATGCAAAGGGACCAAACAATCTACACTATTACTGAAGTGACTAGGTCGTTGGAGGCTAATTTCTGCATTAAGATATGTGCGAAAGTTTATTACAAGTTTAATTGCAAGTCCAGCTTGAATCGTCTTAGAGCAGTTCCAGCTTAAGGAGAACCTTTCTCACTCTGGGTTCTAGTTTCTCTCTGAACGAGAGAAGGCGTTTGTCTTTTTTCGTGTGCGTCATGTAATTGGGACATTCCCGCTTGTCAGGCAACGGGCATTCGGACCTGTAGTGATTGAGCTGCGCCAACCGGTTCGGCAGGAGAACGTCGCGCCTCACGCCAGACTGTAGCGGCTCTAGAGCGTAGTGGTTGAATACAGTGAGGCAGTTGTTCGTCACCATGAAGCTCTTGACGCCGTGGCCAGGCTTAGAGGCATTCATTGTCCGGTCGGTGTGACGTAGCATATACAAGTAGGAAGGTATATCCTCGTCAGCTGAATCTACGCTGTTGTAATTCCCAGACAGTCTTTTATTTGATCGCTTTGGTTCCAGGAAGTAGACCTGAAACGGGAATAAGAAAGAAAAAACAACAACATGAATATCGAATTAAAAACAAAAAATTAATCAACAAAACAGCCATTGCTATTCATAATACAAAGTCATCTATTACAAGGTTTATCATTAATTCAATATTTCGATTTTTGCTGTGATTCCAGTTGAGGTTCTCACAATGGAAATGTATTGTACTTCCGTTAAATATCTTGAAAACATCAGCTCTGATGCTAACTTTGTGTGATGTTGATTTTTTTATTTTTTTATTTTTTTTCGTAAAAAACGTTTAACAAACAAATTCAGCAAGATAAACATTTATTTCATAAGTAAAATACTATTCAGGATATAAATATTTTCCTTAAATAAAACTTCAGAGTAGACATTCTTTCGATGTTAGTTCAGAACGATAAATATCGGTGTCATCGCAAATATATTCCTAACTCTTGAAAAACAATTCTTTTGTCTTTAGACAAATGACACCAGGTCTAACAGTGACTCATTATAAGATTACCTTATTTAAAAGATATTTCGAATACATCTTTTTATTTTAATTCTTTTTTACTATCTTTCATAGCAACCAGAATGGTGGAAATACAATTCCAAGAGGTTAACTACTAGTTGCAGCTCACATAACCTAATAAAAATACAGAAGTATTAGAAGTAATAAGAAAACAATAAGAAACTTCCCGCAGTTCCCATCATCCTAATCTAATAATTTACACTTTTACGTACTATCATTACTACGCCGAACAAAGCTTTTAAAATTTTTTTTTAAAACGTATTTTATTTTATAGTCCTACTGATTGAAACGAGCCATGGACACTAGTTTTTAGGCCTATTTCTTTTTTAGTTTTTGTTTTATTTCAAGGAAAATTCTTAATATCTCACTTAATATCTTCTTTTTGCAGTAACATCAATTATAAATACATATATCAGAACAACTTTGCGCAAACAAGATATTATTTTCGTAGAAAGTGGACTTGCATTTAGGTAACATTTTATTATTATATACTGTTGTTTAAGATATAAATATTATTTTTTTGCTGGGTATTTTTGAGAAAGTGGCCTTGGAATGGAATAAATTGAAATTTAATGATCATTCAAAGTCAGTTAATGGTTATCAATACTAAGTATTTACTCATTCTGTGCTGTTAGCATCAAAACAATTACTATTTGAGCAAATATATCTACGGAAGAACGGTTGTAGTTCGATAACAAAACTGCTTTCAATTAAAGTTCTTGAATTAGCCTATAGGTCTTTCATGCGTCTTTGTGTGTAGAAGGTGATGGGATTTCTTTTTCAATTGCAATTACTTCGAAGCAAATAAAATGTTCTAAATGTCTGATAAAGTCATATCAGTATTTTTGGAATAATATCGTATATTAAGGGATGCAGAATTTCATTTTGAGATACACACGGGAAAATAGTATCATTGTACTTCCTAATTTTGGTTTTTGTTAGACTTTTCTTTTCATAAAAAGTTGAAAAAGAATTTAAATTATGTTTAGAGAAAAAAAATCTGCTTACATCACAGGAATTATTATTACTAATATTATTTTTAGTAGTAATTTAGTTTTTAAAATAACTTTGAAAAATCCAAATTAATTGCATTAGAATATAAATGATGAGAAATTGGAGAGATTAGAAATATATTGAAGAAATACCAGACAAATTTTATATGAACAGCTGTGAATTCCAAAACATCATAAATATTTTTAATATATACGTTCTTCGAAAGTTAATCCTTCCCGTCTGCTGTGTTATAAGAGGGAGAATATTAAAGAGAAAAATTGTAGACTAATTTTACAAACTTCGACAAAGATTTCCGAAAAATTAATTTTAGATAAGCTATAACGATTCCTGAAATGAAGTAACAAACTTTAAACTCTTGCTGTAAATCCGAATTATGAGTATTTTTTTAATAACAATTAGGCTACCACCCTGTCTCCCCCTGGTAAGTATGAGATAATCCAAGAAGAATCGATTCCAAGCGGTTATGGCAAAAAGTGATATTTTATTCCTTTTTTGACTGAACTCATTATTTGATAGCGCTCGCCATTGTTGACGGAGAGAAGCTAAAAAAATGAACATTGAAATTTACATTTTAATCTAGTAGGCTAAAAATTAATGAGTTATTTTCTTTTTTCTCTGGCTCTTCTCTCATTGCGCCACACACACACAAAGGGAGTGATACGAAACAATATTTTAAATGTAGTTCCTGTGGCCTAATGGCTAAGACGTCTCAATTCGGATCAAAAGATTGCAGGGTCGATTCCCGTCGCGAACGTTTCATTGTAGAAATTTTTTCACAGAAAAGTTTGAAGTTCAACAATGCTCATTGTGAATCTGTCGACTTCCTCGTAACAATGAATAATGAAAAATCGTTTTCCAGTGTTGCACTAACATTGTGAATATTGGAAATCACAACAATTGCGCCGTTTGCATTTGTCGACTTCCTCCAGGAACAACCGTTGTCCATTGTTGCCCTGCGCCGGACAGACAGACAGAGAAATAAAAGATTTTATAAGTAACATAGATTATAATTACGAGTTTTTGATCTAATTATGCTTTTTTTCATCTCAAAATTAATAATGAGAAGTCCTTCAATTTACTAAAGTGTTATAGATAAACTAAACATTGGAATTTCCGATATATAGCGTAACATCTCTTTGTAAGTTTGTTTGTCCGGTTATTTGTTTGTTTGTTCGCTCGCCTTCGGAGCCGGCTTCGTTTATTAAAGTCAAACTTGGCAGGGTCATTTATTAGAAGTTGGAGTAGGTTTTATACAATTGAAAGAAATGTTTTACGTTTGATGAATTATCTTAAAATAAGTCACAGTTCACGCATTAACTGTGACTTGTTTTAAGGTTTTAACCAAGTTGGTTCCAATTCGATTGTATTTTCCTAACCTATGCTGAAAAATCATTGATTAAGATGGTTTAAGAACAAGACCAACGAAAATCTAAATTATTGTCTTAATTATGTACATAAACGGCGCTTCTGTTGATAAATTTATCCGAATAAATACGTAAGCTGCCATAAAAAAAATAAAAAAAAATAATTAAACTGAAATGTATATTGTAGGAACACCTGAGTTGGAACTTCTTTTACTTTTTACAGCTTTATTTAATTTATACTCGAACTTCCCTAAGTTGAATCTCCATTGTTCACTGAAAACATTCGAGTTATAGAAATACCTACACACAAAGTGAGTAAAGTAACACGAATGTAACATATGTAATACACATACACATAAAGTTCTCTGAAAGTTGTTAATGCGGGTTACAGTTCGTGCGTAACACTCTCTTTAGAACACAAATATTCGCTACACTGCCGCATTTATTTATTTGAAGGTGGAATTGACACTGTCTGAGCCGTTTCGTTATCAAATAAGACATCTTCATCTTCACGATTTTTAATTTTGTTTAAAATTTCGGCATCTGTTGGCTACTCCTCTACAACCACATCGTCTCCGCCCCATGGAGGACAAATGTTTCGTCAAGGCTTAACTAAAAATGTCTTATCTCTAGGAGTAGCCAAAACTTGCAAAAATCCTTTAAGCTATTAAGAGGAATACTATAAATTAGAATGGGGCACGGATAAACGCAAAATACGAGAAAAAAAAATACAGTTAACCCAAAAACGAAAATATGCAATAAAAAAATTCGAGTTAAGTTCACCGACTTAAAAACTCCCAAATTTTACTTCGAATTATAGAAAAATTCGACGAATAGAAATTCGAGTTATGGAGTTCGATTGTATGTTAATTAATTGCCAATATTAAGTCCTAATGAATTTCAACTTTTTCACCATTTTTTATTTTATTAATGAAGTTGTTCGTAATTTTTTTCTTTGACTTAAAATAACAATGTAAAGTTAGAAAAGTGCATCATCCGATTAGGAATATAACAGTTTGGATGGTGAGATGTTTTTCAATGAATTTTGATTTAATTATATTTAATCTTTTATTTAAAAAAAGATCGATAATTTATTTTATTTTAATTTTAAAACAGACCACGTTCCGTTAGTATTAGAATTGCATTTTCATTTCGAATAGCTTTTCCATTGTTAGGACAAAGCAACCCCTGAATGCATTGAGTTGGCTTCTCTGCAGAGCAATGCTTTTTCTCTCTCCAAAGATTCTAAGAATGGAACAGCATTGCCTTAATAACTTTTATTTAGATCTTTCTATGATTACGAATTTTTAATTTTCTTTGTTTGATACTTTGCATAAATGCTGGACGAAAATTAGATATATTTTATATTATTTCTACATTTAAATATCAATCTGTTTTTAAAAGAGATTCGAAACAATTTCGCCAATGTTTCGGAAGCATCAAATTTTCAGTGCAATTTCGTTGAGGTTTTAAATCACATAGGTTAAAATAACCAAACCAACCAATAAAAGTCAATTAGGGAGTATGAAAGTTATATTAAAAGTAATAAAAAAGAAGAAATTATTAATTAAAAAAAATTAGAAAGCATCAATGATTACTGAAGGAATTGTCGAAAAAGTTAATAGTTTTTTTTTTTTTGTTTTTTTTTTTCCTGACATTAAAGTTATGGCAAATCTTGACATGATAGAAATCAAGCATTATAGAAAACTTTAATAAATAAATAAATAAATAAATAAGGATTTTATTTGAAATCTCAAAATCATATTTTTTTTATATATAAAATAAATGCTTTACTCAGGAGATCAGTTTTTTTATTATTAATTTATTTTTTAATATTTCTCCTTTTTTGAATGTTTATAAGCTACATCAGTTGATTAATTTTCAATTTTTTTTCCATAGCAAATTCATTTATTTATTTATTTATTACTTCATGTTATTTATGTTGTCTAATTGCATTTGAATTGCTGTAAGATTGTTATGAATTAGCTTCGATATCTAAATTTTGAAAATTTAATATTCGAATTAATAAACAAAAAACAACAACATTAAACTCGACAACATTTTTAGATATTCCTTCACGAGCTGCGCCGATGGATTCATTAGCATTATTCCCTTTATTAGGGAATCACATTTTTAAATTTTTTTTTGGGATTCATTCTTTCGATTTGTTCTCTTCAAATAGTTAAATCATTTTGTAAACATTACAGACATGGTTAGGCTTTTATCTTTTCGAATTCATTTCGGATCTAGTACAACAGCCCAATAGTTTCGTCTCAGACGGCTTGTTTTCGTCTGCCTTCCCTAATTGTCTAGGTTTCCGCGAGTTTAAACTTAAAAAGTAGAAAAATTTTTTTAAAGAATATTCCTAAAGTTACAAATATTCTACATGGCTGATCATGTCCTTATTTACGAACGACAGCTCAATAAAAATTTTGGTGTGCTTTCTGGGCTTCAGGACAGCTCTGCCTGTGACGTTAAAATGTATATGTAGCTTACAAGATTTCCATGTAAATTGTAATATGTTAAATCACCTAATAATTGTTCTGAAACTTAACGAAATAGCAAGAAAGGCTTCTTGTGTTGCAAGCATATTAGCTCTGTCCGAATTGCCGTGGTTCCTCTTGATGCAGGGATCTCCGAAATGAACCGAATGGTAGTTAGGCGACTTTGATGAATCCAAATCCTCCTTTGGAAATTTTATCTTTGAAAAACTTCTTACCGCTATTCAAAATATAAGATTATATTGTACTTGTGAAAGTTTTCATCAACAAAGAGTTGTGTTGGAAAGGTTCATCATCAACAAGCTCTCTTGTAAAGATATGCTTCATCATTTCGGAAGATAACCGACAGAGAAAATCCTCTGCAGAAAGCCCAGATAATTGAGTTGTTGTGTCATGGAAATACCGTACTCGGGCGATCTGAGATTCTTCCGACTTTGCTGGGATGTTTTAATTTTTTCTTCACATTTTCCAGGAGACTGAAATCTTGCAGAAATGCTCAAAACATCAAATAAAAATGTAGGTCTTCGTTGAATGTTGATATCTGGGATCGTATGAGTACTTGATAGCTAGAAACGAGACTTCGGAGACACGGAATTCCTGAGAGGACTTGAAGCCTTCTTTGTCTAAAAATATTGCTGTTATTTTGTTTTTGTTTTTCCAATCGTGGAAATGATTCAAACTGTTTATTTTTAAATTTTAACATCTTTTGAATACATAGAATACAACTTTTCCATTTCCCGGAACAAAAAAATAAGTTTATTCCTCATTTTTTCTCTAAATTTACATAAAACCAATTAATTTTAATCAAAAGCAAGCGAAAATTAGGATTATTAAAAGGCTTAATATTCATTGGTAAGACATTGATAGAAATTCTTTGATTTGGGAATGTTTCGTCACTTTCACTGGTTAATTTCTCGGCAAAGACACAGACGAAAAGTATACAAGTATTTTTGGTCGTATATTATCCGAAAATATGCATGCCAACTTTTAAGATTTACCTTTGGAAGTAACACACGTAGCCTGATTGTATTAGGAATGTAGGGTAAACGTTAAAAACATTTTGACTGATTTTGCAGATTTTTTTTTTTTTTTTTTTTTTTAGCAACTTAAAGAATTCTATAAGAAACAATCGAATTATATTAAATTTGCGTACTATACGATTCATATCTATGTTTTTTGTTTGATAATCTAAAATATAGATTATTTTCTTATTCATATAATTATTCCGTTCAATCTGCCTTACACTAAAAAAAAAAAAAATAAATAAATAAAGAAGAATAATTTATTTAAAACAAAATTATTTAAAAAAAAATTCTGTATAAAAATCATGGTCTATCAAATAATGTTATTTTTTTAGCGAATTTTGTTGGACCAAGTGGATTCCGTCAATCTTTCACTTTTCGGAAAACATTGAAGAACTGAAAATTTCGCACAGTAATAATTCTTAAGTCAATAAGTGTCGAAATGTTGTCGACGAGAACAGTTGAAATACGATTTCTTTATTTTTTTCTTATTTACTTTATCTAATTTTTATTTTTAGGAAAAGATAACTGTAGTTTTCTTCTTTTTAATCTTCTCGCCACTGAATTTTGGTGCTTCCTACCTGATCCGCTTGAAGCAGCTAATTTCCATTCAAATAACTCGAGATAATTACATGTATTAAGTTAAATATTCATAATTTCCCATCTGTGCATTCATTTTTGTTTAGTTTTAATTTATCACCGACATAAATTTAGGTTATTTTTCGTTTATTTTTCCAATTGCAAAGTCCACTTTCCTTCTATTCTTTGTTTTTGAATCCGTATACGGAATATTCAGGGATGACGGTTATGAATTAGAAGTGGATGTAAGTTATGATTTGTCTTGATTTAAAATTAACTACAGTAGAGCCCCGATTATCCGCGAGAGCTGCGAAAATTTTGTTTAATTACGAATCTCAAAAAAAACAATTTTAATCCAAGCCAACAACAGGGAAAATACAATGGGCCCTGCAGTGCGAAGGGCGAAAATTACTGACAGGTTTATTGTGCATCGTAATCCTATAGGCCTTCTCGGAATTTGTGGATGAGTGGCAGGCTCTTGCTCTGCAGAAAGCTTTCTGCTGTACTGTACATATTTTAAAAGTTATACATATTATATTTTTTGTACAACAAAACGTAGGTTTTAATGGTGAAATATTTTTTTTCGTGTTTACAACTCATGTTTAGTCTTTTTTCGGGTTATCCGCGATTTTCGTTATCCGCGAAGCCCTTGCCACCCAATTCCGCGGATAATCGGTGCTCTACTGTACTTCTAATCACTTGTCAGCTTTAAAATACAAAATTAATGCCTTTTAAAACATAAATATAAAAGATTGCGTGTAGTAATTTCTCGGAAAAGCAAATTGAAAAGATGAAAAAAATTTGATTAAAAAAAAGCACTTAATACATTACTGCAACTGAATAAAATTAATAATTTTTGTGTATACTATTACGGCTAATTTAAATTTAGATTCGACAATATTATGGTATTTCTTTGAGATCATAAAAAAAGTTGTTTACTGTTAGGCATTTCTTGTCAAAAGAGTTGATTACAATGGTTAGTTAGAATGGTTACAAAACAGAACAAAAAGAAACCAGTTCATACCTGCTGGGCTGAGATGGAAGCATGTGAAGAGAACAGGTCTGGGTCATCTCTATTGACTGCGTTCATCATCGCCACCCAGGTGTCATGCATTCGTGGGACAATTACCTCGTCCACGTCCAGGGGTATCACAAAGCGGGAGGACCGCACGTGGCGATAGAAGCAGTCGTTGTAGGGGACGAGTTCATTACGTCGCTTCTGCCAAACGCTCCTCCGAAGGAACTTGGTCCTCTCCAGGGCGAAGTTGGGCTGGTTGCCCGGCAGAGTCAGGGGAATCACTTCGACGAGACCTTCCTTCTCGTAATGCCGCAGAACCCTCTCCACGTTCGGATGCACGTGGTAGCGGTACAGTGTGAAGGCGTCCGCTCCTAGAATAGAATTCAACTCGATCCACTCTACGAGTCTGGTGGAAATGTCTTCGGAGAAGTCCAGTCCCTTGACACAGATCGCGAAATTCTTTTTTGGTTGTTTGTCCGAGTAAGAAATCGGCAGATGAGTTGTGGGGGGTGAACACCGAGACCCTACTACGGAGACCCCTGTCACACGCGTAGAATTATCCGAAAACACAAGAGGACATGAAAGCAGGTAGGGTCTGTAGGCACGATTCCTAGTCCTTGGGTCCCATGAGTCCACCCATATCTCCGTAACAGTACTTTCCACTACAACGGGCTTCGTGTGGCCCTGTAACCAAATTTGGCAATAGTGCATTCCTTCTAAAGGTCCTTCTGACATTGCGAGCACACGCACGAAAGGATAAACCTTATCATTGGCTTTGAGGCGATCGTCGTAGTAAGCAGAGTACAAAAACAACGAAGTGTTGCTTGGACGCTGCCAATGTCCGTTATTCCTGAGTATCTCCTGTTCCGCTGGTCGCCGGACATCGCACACGTACTGTCGAGCCGACCGGAACTGCATCTCCAGAGAATAGCCGGTGACAGTAGGAATTCCCCGGCGCCGAGGCGAAGTAAGCCGCTGAGGCGACGCTTCGTCCACCGTTTCGACTTGGAGAGTCCGCAGCCGCTCGGCTCTGGTAGCCGACAACACGGCTTCTTGAACAAGATGAAGGAACATAAAATACGTTGTAAGAACGCACGTGGCTGCCACCATGAAGACAACACGGCGGCGAATATAGAACCACATGGCGTCGAATCACTGTAACGTTATCGAAAAATCACTCATTCTTTAAGATAACCAAATAAGTGGACGATCATCTTATATAAAAGAAATTATAATTTGAATATTTCTTAAGTTTCTATAAGCCTAAAATTTTAAAGCACTTTCAGCAAATTTAATTGTAATCTTCTGATAATTTGTTATTTATAAGTAATAGTTATTAATTACGAAAATATTCGTTGTCTACTATTTATAAAATGTTTTTATTATTAATATATTCATTAAAACACTAATACTTCTTGTAGGTGATACTGCAGAAATATTTCGACAAAAGGCCTTATTTGCGATGCAGTGTTAAAGAAAAAAAGTATTTTGTCTTTAACTTCAATTTCTAGAATCTTCTTAATTGAATACTGAATTTTATGCAAACATTTTGAGCAGATTCCACAAAAATCGAAACACCAAAACAAAACAAAACTCTTTTGTTCAACACCAGACAAAATATCACTTACTTGTAAGTTCTGGAGTAATTTGAGACGCAATATTTAAAATTTCATCCAATTCCAAATATGTATGTATGATTTTTTTTCCTGTAATTAAATCTGAGTATTGATCACGTCTCAAGATGTTAAGAATATTTGAAAAATTCCCAGTTATTTGCTTTGATGACTGGGTCTATAAAATTGGCACGACTTCACTTGATATTATTTACATTCCTAGGAAAAAAAGCAACCCACACACAAATACTGGGCTCACGCACAGATGGACTAGTCTGATGAGTATTTGTTTTGGAGAAAGAGGACACCACTTTTCGATGCGTGATGAGCTCGCATCAGTTAAATAATTAAAAAATAATAATAATAATAAATAATAATAATAATAAATAATAATTGTAATAAAAAATTGAGTGAAGAATAAGTAATCTGTTGCACTGTTCCTAATTTGGAATTGAGTTAAAAAAGAAAAAGCACTATTGTTCAGCTTTGGTATATACAAGTCCCTCGGCGAGGTGTTGATGATTGCACCGGTTGGCCGCTGTTTGTCTTCGCCGCTTCCTGAGGCTGGCCATCCCCGTCCGTTTCCGCTGCACGGCGGAGCGGCCTTCCAACAACATTCCCTTGGAGCAGAGCGTGTGTTCAGCTGGGCATTGACGACGTCTGCCTTCCACTGACGCCAGTCTAAATGACTTCGGGAGGGCGATCGCCGCCTTTCTAGTCACTCGCCAAAGCGTTCCGCCAGAGGTCGGAGCATGCCCAGTCGCCGCGGGCGGACAAGTCTCCCGTTGCTGGAATCGCCGTAGCCACCTAACTGAAAAAGAAGAAAATAAGAAAAAAAAAATCATACAATAAAGGAAGGAATAAAGAAGTTCACTAATAAGATTTACGATATAAAAAATATAAGTAAATTATTTATTGCTTGGAAAACTCTATAAGAGAGAATTTTTAAAACTTTCAAAAACAAACAAACAAAATCTACAAATATTATTTAATATTCAGAAAAATTTACTGCATTCATTTATAAAAATGTAAAAAAAGATTTAAAAAGGTTTAAAAGCAAAAATGTAACTATTTAAAGATTTCAAAAAGAAAAAAAAATTATTACAAACACCATTTTTGAACGATGGGGTCTAGGGTCTAGGACATATGTTTCAAGCTAATTGGCCTCATCAGGTGGAGTAACTAATATTCATTAGTTGAAAAGTTGTGGTAGATGTAACTTTTTTTTGGTTTGTTTTTTTGTAATGTTTTAATTTTTTTTAATGATAATCAATCCTATTACATATAATTAAACTAATTATTCCTGTGTGCTGAAATTTTAGTTTACGACTTATAAAAAAAGAAATTAAAAGGTTTTTTTCTTATTTCATCCTAAGTTATTTCATATTCTCAAGGACACAAACACACAACGAACTAACAATGAAAATAGAAGGAAGAACTTGAGAATGATCATTATATGTGATCGAAACATTGGATTTATTCGTAATTTTTAATTTTTATCTTATTTTAAATGAATCATGTGCAATTTTTTAACACTTTTTGTTTTACTTACAAAACACTTACTTGAAAGTTTGAGATATAAGTGACTTCAAATTTAAAAATCAAATTAAAATTTCAACATTCGATTCCTTACAAACGTAAGGCCTAGAAAGGTTTACAAAAAATTATTAGTTCAATCGTATCAATAAAAAATATATTATGAATATCATATAATTAAATGAGCTTGATAATGTGGCCTCGATTGTGTCATGAAACATGTCACATTTGATTATTTGTAATGTCATCAATTAAATTGTAAGTGATATTACCATTGTGCATTGACTTTATTTTTGATCATGAACCATAAGTGTGCACATAAATCTTTGGTTATCATCATCATATTTTTGAATTAATGAAATTTGAATATAAAAAGTTTCTCGTAATTACAAGAAAGAAAATATTAAAGATCCCGACCAAAGAAGGGTAATTTTATGCATTTACATGTTACATAAAGATTATTGAGAATGTACTATCGTCACACATACATACAAAAGGAAAAATCGAAATAAATAAAAATTAAAAATCAGGCAACATAACCTAAAAATAAAAATATTAAGAGTAACAATGATAAATAGTAAAAGAGGAAAAATAACTAAATAAAACAAATAAAAGAAATCGTAAAACAAAGAAAATACAAAGATCACCGGAGAATAAACTTAACAACGAACATTGAGTAAACTCATAAACACGTATAAAAAAATAGAAATTAGCATAAACAACAATAAATACTCAAATAACAGAAAAACAAAAGCAAAATAAATAACCTTACAATGCAATAAAAATGTGGGTTATACAAACATAACGAACTTAACAAAAATAAAAAAGTCAATAAAAGCAAAAGAAGAAATAAAGTAACTGAATAAAAAAAGGAAAACTTCAAATAGAAAATACTGAGTAACTTAGAAATTTAATAGAATGTGAATTACTTAAAAAAATAAAACCAGCACAGAATGATCAACATAAACAAGAAAAGAAAACAGGCAAATAATATTTCGTCAATTAAATTCTTATCTTTTACAAAGAAAGCGTTTTAAAGAAATTTTTTTTGACATTTAATATATTTAATAATATTTCTATTGCCGTGATTGTCAATCTAAATATTTTGAAACTACATTTTCTTTACGGACATTTACTTCCAGACAGTGAGTGGATTTTTTTCACTATTTTTATTAGTCTGATGTAATTTTAAAAAAAACTTCAGGATAAAATTCGTTAGAAAGATTTAAGTTTAGCCTATACATAAATATTAGTAATACTTTAATTTCATTTTCTTTATTATTATATAATAAATAATTATATAATAATAAATAATGCTTACAGTTGACTAGTGTTGTTATGGATTTCTTAAAGAAGAAAGACGGACACTGAGGAAGCATTAATTTCTTTTTGTCCTTGATCTTTGACTCTGAAGCTCATTATGTACGATCTTTTTAGCTTTTCTTTAACCTCAACCTTTCACTGAAAGAGTTTGAGTCAAAACAGTGAAATACTGTAGTCTTCATTTGACTGAAGTTAATAAAAGCACAAGAAAGCAGTTGTTCATAGCGTCTGCCTTCTTTAATCATGAACTATGGCCACCTGGTGGACTTTTATAATAACAGCTCTTTTATTAGTTCCGTCTCAACTGGTTTTTTGCGATAAATCCTACTTCAATTGAACAAAAGCCTTTTTTTTTTCTATTTAATGAAGATACCTGCGTTCTGAGAGTAGATCAAAAACCAGAAATGCATGATATTTAAGTTCATGTTGCTTAACTGAAGAAATTTTTGAATTTAAAAAAAACAATACAATTGAATATTAAATAGATTCCATAAAAAATACTGGCTAAGATCACCGTGAGCACTTATTAAGCTATTAAAGCAAAAAAAAAATCAATGAAATGATTGAATTGTCAAACCAATGAATGTTGTATTTTACTAAATATTTTCTCAGATAAATATTTACAGGAAAAATGGTTTTTGGATGGAAATTAAAAAAGAAGAAATTTTCCGTAAGAAAAACCTAAAATTACTTTATTTCGCAGCTTACAAAGAAATTTCGAATAGCGACTGCAGAAAATTAACAGTGAAATTAAAGTAACTATCAAAATAAAATTTGGACGCAATTCTATTTCAGATAGCGAATAAAGTTAGGAAGTTTCTAGATAATAGTATTTGATGTTGAGACTGTAACGAGTTTTATATATGTATATAAAGAATATAGGAACTGTAGGAGACACGTATCAGGATAACTAAAATATGTGAAGGTCACATTTTATTTTTAAGTTTTTATTCTGTGGCTTATTAATTTTCGCAGATAATAATCATTTATGATTTTCTTTTGTATTTATTTTAATTATTTCCTCTTTCTTAAATGGTTAATGAGTAGAACTCATTGAAATAAATATCGTCTTAAACCGGAGTTTTTAGTATCTAACAGACAATGGAAACATATAGTGTTCTAAAGGGACGATAGTTTCAACTGCAACAGTTATTCGCTTTAATAATCTGTTTTTAAGGAAAATTACTCTTACTGGCCATTGTCAAAATTTTTAACCAGTTCTTTCCTGCTGCCACAACTTTCTGTTTTTTTTTTTTTTTTTCGAAAGCTGATAGTCACAGAGTGCCAAATCAGGACAGTAACGCTCATATCGCTTGACAGTATAAATTTTCTACTTCTGAACGTACTCTATAGTTTGTTCTCGTACATCAATCACATCACATGTTCAATAATATCACGAAGATTGATAAAAACATCCTTTAATATTAGAGGATAAACCATTATGAACAGTGATGGCATTTTCATGAATTATTTGAGTTAAATCACATTAATGGGTGCTTACTTAGAGGAATACAAAGGCCTGACTCCGTATTGATTTCAAATTCGAAGATATAATAAGTTCTGATCAATTGAACTATTTATGTCTGTTAGATGTTGGGAAAAGTTTTTCTGAAAAAAATCTTTTTAAATCCGCATTTTTTCTTTTACCAAGTTACTTAAATCTGCTTAATCTTAATTGTATCAAAGCGTGCAAATTAGTGATTAGCTACAAGATTATTATGTATTGTAAGAAACAATTGTTTCAGTTCTGATGCTTTTCTAAGGTAATTTTTGTCATCTTCTAATTTCTGGACAACGACTCACTCAGAAAAAAAAAAAAATCAAATATAAAAGTTACATGTGAAAATTTAACGAGTGGTAAAATTATAAATCTAATATTAAAAATCATTGAGGCCAGATACATAAATTAGTTTTTTAAAAAAAAAAACACTTAACACATTGAAAAGGTACAACCAGGTTTCAACCAGACAAGCTAGTCATTTACAAATAAGATTTCAACAGATACAGAGGCTGCTTACATACGATGCAGAACCAATGAAATTAAGGAACTTGGTGGGTGATGTAGAAAGTGGAGACATCTTGTCGTTTCCGTTTCTGATGATTATCCATTTTCATTCATACACAAACAGATGTACAATACGTGTATCGGTGGTTTTAATTATTTAACTGCATCTCATTTTCGAGACAATAATCATTCTCTAGATTTTATTAATCCCATTTTTCTCGGGTACGAATCCAAAACCTCATTAGGAGTCACTCATTATTCTTTGTGAACCATGATGCTCTCGTATAATGATTCTATTTCCATAAGATCAATATAAATTCCCAAGAAAATAGAAAGACATTTTCAACAATCATATATGAAGTTAGTTTCATCATTACGGTTTGGTTTTTTTTTTCTCCTATCTTTCTAGGTTTCTGAATCACCATCATCGCTTTCTGCACAAAACGACTTCAATTCAGACCCCTGATTTTCTTTCATCCATTTCCTGATTCCTGTTCCCCATCGATGTTCTGATGTTAATGGTTCTCAACCCTGCCGACAGATGTCTCCACCTGTTACATCACCCACCAAGTTCCTCAGTTTTCTTTGATTCTGCATCGTATATAAGCAGCCTCTGTATCACTTGTAAACAACTAGCTTGCCTGGTTGAAATCTGGTCGTACCTTTTAATGTGTTAGATGTGTTAAATGTTTTTTTTAACTAATTTGTGTGTCTGGCCTCAATAGTTTTTAATATTATATTTACAAAAGTTACATTGTCTGCTTTTCTTAAGCATGCATGCCAAGTTTTAGGAAGATCGATTCAGCTATTTTCTTAGCTGAACTCACCATTCAGACTCTGTGATTCGATGAGTCTCACTTTCGTAACACGCTAAAAAAAAAGTGTTGGCAAAACAATAACTGTACGAAACGATTTGCAAATGATCGTCTGAAACTAGAGGGTTATAGACAATTGCATTTAGATAACTTCCACACATGACATTAGTATTTAAATATTTATTAAAATGCTAAATGTAAGAGACAAATTTTCAGGAATGGTTCATCTTCCTTTTTTCAAGTCAATAATAGAAATAAAGTCACAAACAAATGAAGAATAAGTAAGGCAGCAATTAAATAAAAACATGGACTATCAACAA
>JAFIDM010001028.1:64007435-64039403 GCA_023159025.1 Thereuonema tuberculata
CTTAAGAATAAGTTTGGTAGCAATTAAATAAAAACATGGACTATCAAACTTATTCTTAAATTGTTTGTGACTTTATTTCTATTATTGACTTGAAAAAAGGAAGATGCACCCTTCCTGAAAATTTGTCTCTTACATTTAGTATTTTTAATAAATTTTTAAATACTAATGTCATGTGTGGAAGAGTGTATTTTTATCTAACGTTTTCGAAATGGAAAGGAAGAAGATTGTTGAAGAGTTTGGTAATTGCATTTAGAGTTCAATAAAGTAGTGTGATATCCACACAATGATCATAATGCGAAAATATGTATAACTACAGATTTTCAATATCGTACAATATGTAGAATTATCATTATTTGTTTTTACAGATAATAGTTCTTGCAAATAATTAAAAAAAAAATGTATTCTTTTGTTTCCACTACAGCCTTCATTTGAGGAGCTTAGTTTCAAAACCCGCCATCTCCAAAGTTAAAAATTTTAGGAAAATAGGGGTTTCATAATGCATTCGCATTGGACATGGCGGGCTTTGAAACAGCACTCGTATCGAATTCGTATCGCAATGCATTGTTATGGCGGTTTTTGCAGTTAAAGTGTATGCAAATGGCGGGTTTTTTTTTATTTGAACTTAGCAAAAACTCCATTGGCTCGGAATTTGCAATTATTGGAGATGGAGGGTTATGATACTAAGCTCCTCATTTTATCCATAAAATATCTAGAATCAGCATAAGAGTGTGACTACAAAGCACTTCTTTGTAGTGTGACTCTTATGCTGATTCTAGATATGATTACCGTAACCTTACTTACAGATCGCTTAAATGGAGTTATCACAAACCTCGTTACATAGTTCACAGTTCGAGACTATATACTTGAATTTCTATCAGCACATCTAGAAAAAAAAAGTAATTAGTAACGTATTAGTAAAAGATTATTTACATTTCTACAGGACTACATAAGAAATGAGTTTCAGTATTTGAAATTAGAACTATGCTATTAAAAATTAAATAACGTCAGTGCGCTAATCAAGAGCTCTCGTCATTGGATGCAGTGCAGTATGGCAGTACAAACCCGAAAAATATGGAAAAATGTAGTTTTTTTTTCGTGTTGATGTTTTTCTAAAAGCCTCAAAAATAACGGAAAAAAATACCATAAAAGGGTTTACTTTCTTCAACTCAAACTATTTGGGAATTATAAAAAAAATAGTTAACTATTTAACTTAACAATTTAACTGCTTTTAAATTATTTTTTTTTGAATTCTTCCTCAAAGAAAAACCTCGACAACAATCGCTTTGCTTTATTAAAAAGTTCATAGGGAGCAGCACTTTGAACTGTGACATTATGCCACGTGATTTGTATGATTAATAAATAAAGAAGCAGGCCCCTAACAGAGCTTCTTTGCAGTATTGTTATGCACAAAAGTTGTAAGCGATATCGAAATTTTAAGCAGACTTTGTCTTCTTTTGTTTTAATTTTTGTAGAATAGTGTTTTTATAAAGGACAACTTGCTTAATTTGCAACTTTGAAATGAAGCAATACAATACTTTTTAAGGCGACGACTAGAAGAGAATAAAAACGTTTTCTGCTGATGTTCATTGTTTTGTATTTTCTCAACAATTAACTCTACACGTAGATAGCTCCTAAGATCTACATCGATAGCTCAGACACATCTGAAAGCCCTAACTGAAACATAAGCCTTCTAATATATTTCTTCTCATGTGATCTACTGACATTGAAACATTTATTCTCAGTTACCGGAATGCATTAAAAATATTAATCATAAGAACGTGTTGATGGGAGTTCATGACTTTTCTAACTAGACTTGAATACTAATAACTACAGAAAAGAATAATTAAAAAAACTCCCCAGATTTGCATTTTAAGTATTCTCTTAAAAAGACAAAAAAAAAAATTGCATTTATATGAGTTCAAAAACATTTTTATGGAGCGACATAATATTTATGATGCTGTTTATGCAAATTTTTTATTTATTAACAGTTAGTGCTACTAGGGAATCAAAATCACACAAATCATTTTAGGGACAAATTGAAAATATAGCAAACTCACTAGATATGCATTTACAAGCTGATGTATGTCCTTAACATTGCAGTAATGTCCAATATGCATTTATATGCACGTAAGATTCAATATGCGCAATCATGAGATCGTAATAAAACTAGCTTCAAAAATATAATATCACCAATTAAAAAAGATATATGGATATTTCTACAACTGCAGTGTTTGCTAATAATAAATAGTAGATATTTTTTTTTTCGCAATAGTGGTTAATGCGAAGCCTAAAGTTTTGTACAGTCTTGTTTCCTGTTTCCATGAACATTTGATTCGTATTTATATTGAACAGAAAGCCTCTCAAACGCAAAATTTGTTGTTGTGTGTGTGTGTGTGTTTTTTTATAGAAATACGAAATTTTAAGAAAATTACAAGATATTTAGGCAAAATAATGAACCACTGCTATAGACCCAGAAAGGTTTTTCAGTTAGCGTATTTTATTGATTAAAGACAAATGAATAACAAGAAGTTCCTGAAGAATTTAAGTCTGATATGATTATTATTGTGGTTATTGGCAAAAAAATTGCTAAAATTGGAATTAATGACCTTAAGCTGTTAAAAATTACCATCTCTACAAATGGAACAGAAGCGGAATATATACTATATATTTGAAAATACAAGGTATTTTAATGAATGCCTTCATTATGGACAGCAATGTATTGTGGTCTGCGATCGTTGCTCAAAGTGCACCACTGGATGCAGTCCACATCATCACAACTGAAGGAACAGGCAAAGACAGAGGAATCGAATCCAGGTATAGGAGTATTAGACGACTTAGCAGACGTCCTTCTAGGAAAAAAAGCCCTATTATTATCTAATCTTGCTTCGTTGCTATTTCCTGAGAGTCTTATTTGAATTCTTTGAGTTCATGGAAATCGTCTGAACTACGCCATGACAGGATCAACTGTAAATAGGTAATTGAAAAGGACTGTTGTATTGTTGTAACTAGAGTTGCATTATTTTCAGGATAGATAAAGCAAAACTGCAAATTACCTAACTAAAATTTGCTGTTTAGTGCAGATTTCCATTTTTTAGGCTTCTGATTTTTTAGGCTTCATGAAGCCTTATAATCCCGGTTTGTCTGTCTGTCTGTGGGCAAGTATCAACTCAGCAACCACGAGGGCTAGAGACTTGATTAGGGTGTCATTGAAAAAGTCTTGCCAAGAGTAGTTCACAGCTGTAGAGTTTGTGTTTCTAGCTGGTCGGGAATAACAGTTTTCTTCATTCACGTATCAGAAGCCGTTGCGAAGCATTGTGATTGGTTTACTAATCGCTATCGTTATCTTTTTTTTTTTTTACTTTTTTTTTCTGCTTTGAACTATTTATTTTATTCGTGCTGGGAATTTGAAAGCATTCTAAATTTTCAGTTATAGTTTCAATAACGACTACCTATCCGAAATATATTTAAGTTTAGTCATATTTTCAAACTCTTTCATGATGGTAGATTTCACTGTCTTAACAGATTTATCATTATCAGCAAGGGTGGTGCGAATGGTGGCGTCGCATCAGGCGCCGTATCAATGGAAGCACCGTCGAGATCTTACTTTTTTTGGTTATTGTCTTGGGTGAAGCTCAAGGCAAAGGTCCTTAGGTCCATTATGGACCTAACATCAATAAAAAGAAAGAGGCGCAGTCAAACTACTTCGCACGAAGTTCCAAATAGAATTGCTGCGATGCTGATCATTACGTACAGTTTGAATTCTGGAAAAGTTTATATTCAGTTATAACTATATTATCATTTTTAATTTTTTTTTAATAACTTATTGCTATAGCAAATTAAAGATTAGGTTAAGTCTTTTTTGACCCACTTAGAACTCATTACAGAAAAAAAAAAAATAGTTAGAATAGAATGCAGTTTGAAATATACATGTCCGTCTGTACGTCTATGATCGTAACAGCTCAAAAGCTATTTATCAAAAAAAGATGGATTTTTAGAACTAAGTTTAGAAAAGAAATATCCCTATTGATTTTCGACCTATTACATCCCTATTACATATTCGAGTAACAAGTAAGGAGCTAAAAGTCATGTGTATATTCAAATGTTGGCACGCCAAATATATTATTCTTATTTACATTTAAATTATCATTGAAAAACCGCTGAAATGACAGACGAAATTTTACCAGCAATCTAATAAAATAAAAAATTCAAATTTTGTATATATAAAAAAAACTATTAAAGACTAGCAGTAAATGCTGACATTAGATTCCACATTCTTTTCCTTGAACAAATCAGCTAATTCGTTGACCTCCTGTCTTTAGACCTGACTCCAATGTTATCTCTTCCGAAGACCAACACGATAGATGGGCCTAAAGGTTAGTTACGTGATTTGCTTCGGTACAAAACTATTGTAAAAAGGAGGATCTACGATGTTTTAAGTATCTACAAAATGGATTTTTTTTTAATTTCATTTTTAAATTCATGTGTTTCGAATGAGGTAAGTGTGGTAAACGAATCAGCGTTGGATTGTTGCCTCTTGTGGAAATTTACCGTGAACTGATAGGTTGAAGGTCAAGTCTAATTCAAGTTTATCAATTGATAATTACTTATCTTGTTTAGCTTAAGAAGTTTTCCTAAACTTGATTCAATTGAGTTTTGTTTTTACAAGAGAGATTATTTACATTAACATTTTATGCTTTAATTTTGCACAATTTTTACAATAGATAAGATTAGTAGCTTTTCTAGTAAAAATAAATCTTCTACCATTAACTTAATTTTACAAATTCTTAGGTAAACAGTTTTCTCCTTGAATTACAAGTAAAGATAGTACCATTTTTTTTGATGGTTAAATTTTCTTTTTCATTGCACATATGTTTTTCTTGTTTCTTATTTATAATTAACTTCCTTAGTGCCTTTCAGTGAAAAGAAAAGGGATTAATACTATGAATTTCATAGGATTATTTTTTTTATTTGATTGTTTTTGTTCTCGGCGGCCGTTCTCGGCAGCGAAAAGGGTTTTGCTTTAACTTTGCGCAGTCTAACATCAAGGGTAAATTCTGCTGATGATTCATAATAAGGATGAAACAGTTGTTCAGGATTCCCGTTGATGTTGGTTCAGTGTGCGAAGGCATATTTACTGTCCATTTGTAGTTTTTTTTTTCTTGATTTTTGATACCATTGAATTGCGCAAATAAACCTTATAAAATAATCAATGGAAAACTATAGCATATCAAAGAAATAAAAAAGTTTAATGGTGGGATCAAGAATGTGATAGCTGTTTCACGCTGTTTAAAGTCCTCGCGCTGAGAGTTGAAACTCCCAGAATGCAACGCAGATTATAGATTGTCCTTTCCTGGCCGTTCGCTAACATTCAAATAGAAGAGGTCGCTTCTCTTCTATTTCAATGTTAGCGAACGGCCAGGAAAGGACAATCTTTAATCTGCTTTGCATTCTGGGAGTTTCAACTCTCAGCGCTAGAACTTTAGTGATCATCAGGTAGGAGATGTCACCAGCAAACAGAAACGTATCAGTACAAAGGCTCTTTCGATCATGAGCTAAGAGCAGTTATCAGAGAGGTGTTGGTGTTTATTTTTTATTATTTTTATTTTAACTTTTATTTTAAATCGTTCTTGTGAAAACCCATAAAAAAGAAAATTTTCCGATTGTTTTGAAATTAAAATAACAGTTTCAAAATATGCTAGAACATCATTACCTTGAAAAATATCTTTATTACTCTTCATAATATTTCATTTCTTTTAACAAGAAACTTCTTCAGGTTTTAGTTGAGGAAAAGAAAAGCTTTTTCTTTGTTCTAAAACTTCGTAATTTCGTTCCTTCATATTTTTCAAGGTAATGATGTTTGAGTATATTTTGAAATGTATGTATAGACTTTGAGGAAATCTAATAACACTTGAATACAAACAGTAAAATTAAAACAAAAACAAAATCAAAAATAACGAATTAAATCCGTGTTAAATCCGATTGCTAAACATGATTGTTTTGGTTCTATAAGAATTTCTTTCATCTTCCAGCGCTGATTTCTTAACAGGACCCATCCAGAAAATATTTCAAATTTAAAAGTTAGATTCGCCTCTTGTTCTTGGTATAAGCATACCAAGATTCAAGAAGATTCATCCAGCAGTTCGAAAGTTTTTAGGGGAAGACATATATACAGAGTGAGTGATTTGATAAGCCTCGCTTTCCTATGAAAGTTGCTTTAAAATCTTTAAAAAAAAAATAAAAAAACAATTAACGTGCGTTTGATGAATAATGGTTTCAAAGTAAAATTTCAAAATGAAATATTGTTATTAAACTAAATAATATAAAGTTAATTATGGTACTTGTAAAAAATCATAATTTTGAGATTTTTTTCTTAAGGATTTTTTTTTAAGAGATATTCTAAAATCAGAATTTAAAGTTACAAATTACAGGCCATGTAGTCCCTTGGGGTCGTTGAAGATACCATCGGGAAGATTTGCAATCGGGTGATCAGTCCGATACTATTCAGCCTTTAGAATACTGGGAAGAAATCCGGTTCAAATGTAACAGAGTGCACCTTAGGACCCATCTGGTAAACAAACAGGGAAAAACAAAAACAACTCGACTTCCGCCGGGATTCAGACCCGCCTTCTCCCGTCCTCAGCCTGTACCAAGTATTACATCAGAATTTTATAAATGAAGACAAATTATTTATATATACCGTGTAAGTAGATAAATCTATTAATTTGGGTATTTTGTATAATGATTTTTTTTTTCCTTCTGCTAAAAATCCCAATAAAAATTTTAAAAAAGTCTAAAATTACCAAAGGTAATTGTCGTCATTTAAAAACATATGTGCAGGACGTTTCAAATCTGCATGCAGATTATTTTCAACTGTGTGTTGGTTTGGAAGAGTTGTGTTTAAATAGCCTCTAATGACGTGATTGGATAGTTCACTATTGATTGTGGGAGAAATGGCGATATGCCAAGACTCACGTAAGGTAAGGGAGAAGACAGTTTTGGCTTGGTCTATTACCTGAACGTGTTCAAGATCGGGGGTTACGCTAGTTTTTTGTTTATGCTGATATAGAATGGATCTAAAATGGTCTTTATTGTTGTAAATTGGTACGTGCTGTTTCTGTCTTTTATTTAGTGATTGTATTGTATAACTAATATATTTTTTATTGCAATTGAGGCATGGAATGCCGTAAACCACTTTATTTTTATTCAAGATGTCTTTTTTATTGTTGGATGTGCAGTAAACCAGTTTATTGTTAGCTTTGTTTATAATTATATTATAAGGTAATAGATCAAGCCAAAACTGTCTTCTCCCTTACCTTACGTGAGTCTTGGCATATCGCCAATTCTCCCACAATCAATAGTGAACTATCCAATCACGTCATTAGAGGCTATTTAAACACAACCCTTGCAAACCAACACACAGTTGAAAATAATCTGCATGCAGATTGAAATGGATTACTAGGAGGATTGAAATAAGGATTACCAGAAGGATTATTCAGTATTATCCCATTTTATTTAATTTTTTTTTTATTAAAAAAAAATCTATTTTTTTAGTCAGATAAAATTTTAATTTGTAAATAAATTTCGAATTGTTTACATTTCCTATAAAATTTGTAACTATAAAAATAATTTAACGGAATTTTTGTAGTTATAAATGTTGTAGGAAATGCAATCAATTCGAAATTTGTTTTTAAGTTAGCATTTGCAATTATGGATGCCAGGCATTCTTATTGTAAAAGGCAAACAAAATAACTGAGTCTTATAAATAACACGAAATAGCTTAATTGCCCCTTCATTATAAGTTAAGCATTAAGTGTAATTAAAGGCTTTAAATAAAAATTTCTGCGTTGAAGCGCCCCCTAGGTGTTGTTTTCTGCTTCGTTCCCTTTGGGCTCTCGACTACTCCGTTGTAAGTTGAGACCAGTCGTGAGTGGAGGTTAAGCTGACGAAATCCTTGTGTCATGCGTTCGCACTGGGACTCGAAAAACCTCTGACCCCGGTCCTTAATTCATGTGTTCGCCAATCATCTGCATTCCTTGGTGAAGTGCAAGCATTTTTTTTATATACCCTTTACCACCGAAGATGTAGTAGTTTGTCGTAAAACGCATGGGTGAATTACCTAAGATAGGCCTATTTAGGAAACGAAGTGCTGAAAGACGAATTTTTCTTTTGCTTGTTGACACGAAAATAAAACATTTTTGTTCATTTATAAACTGACTTCAACAGAAGGAACTTTAATAATTACTTCCCTGAATTTCCGTTGTTATTTTGCAAGATTTGGGAGTAGTTTACTGATGATAAAGAACCATGTTTTTATGGGAAAAACCCACAATTTCAGAATTTCTTTCTCGTTAACCAGAGGCGGAGAGAGAACGAATTGTTTGATGAAGAAGGACTTCTAGTTTTCCGGTATATGTAGCTTATCACAGAGAAATAGTCAATTCTTAGCCTACATCAGATTAATATCTTTATATACAGTAAGATATTAATCTCTATCGACAAAATAATGTAGAAACCAAAAGAAAAGTAGTTTTATCTATAAGTTGAAATTTGATACAGTATGTGTCGTGTAAAAATGATAAAGAGATAACGATTTAATTACGAACAACTTAAAGGGGAATAAATGAAAAAAAATGAAGAAAAATCAAATGTATTTCAACATTTTTAATATAGAAATCAAATTGAGACCTCAAATAAGGCAACATCCGAATCAAAGAATTCAGCAAAACTTCATTCATCACAGAATTTCTATCCACAGCTCTATCCAATGGTTTGACAAATTATGCATTATATAAATATTTGAACTGCAGCCATCTAAGGAATTTTATTTGCTAAAGACGGCAAAATAATCTATAAGTTACTAATAATTTTTATGAAACAAATGCTAAAATAAGTGAGTATGTTTTTTATTTTGGTATTTGTTTTGTTGTCTTAAGATCAAAGGCACTTCTTCCAAAAAGAAAGAAGCTGATGTACGAGGGGTGAGCAGAGTTGTTAAGATTATTGTTGTAATCTAATTAAGGGAGGATATTCTTAAAAAACGAGGGGGGGGGGGGGTAACAAGCGCCATCTAGTTGCAGCGATATCAATTATGAAATTGCTTTATGGGAACCTTAAAGACAATTCAAATGTGTCAGATCTTTAAGAACATATAGTCTGTGCCCAATTTTTGCAGACTATTATGAGATTTCACTTTCTTTATTTCTGTTTGATCAGAGTAACATTGAATTTTAATTAGCATTTTTCGTTGTCGTGTGATCAGTAGATAGGCACTGGATTGGAGGAACTGGAATCAGTTCCCGGCGGAGATCAGGAATATTTTTTCTGGGTGTTTCTCCTCCAGGCGGGCCTAGGATTCACTCAGCCTTCTGTAAAATAGGGACCTCTTTTATTTTTTTTTCTAGAATTGTAATTAGAATAAAGATCAGATAGATCACGTTATCAAATGAATTCGGTAATTCACCCAAATAATATAAACTCAAAATTGAAGAAATCGAAACGTAGATATAATTTTTAATATTTACAATCGAAAATATTCTTCTTCAGTACTTTAAATATTAACCATTACCGGAAACAGTTGGTCTAGGCAGTTCCATATTATTTGCGTGTAACAATAGATATGCTACAACACTAGCATATCACTTAGAATATGATACATACATATATTATTTATATATTCCCTACTAGTATTCGTAATCAAAATATCATTACATCATTTCTTGATTCATTCTTTTGCATAAGGATAATATGGTAAGACAATGTCATAATATGTGGCATTATACACAAGAACTGAAGAAGAAAGACGTCGAACTGATCAGCAACATGGCATGTAAAATGGGGTTCTCCAACTGAACAATGAGTAGTTATTGTCGAATAGTCATTATAGAAAGAAAGCAAAGATCAATATCATTGTTGAAAAGTGATTCACGGAATCTCATAATGATTAAGAGTCATGTAATGATTAAGGTAATATACAGGATGAATCTAAAACAGGGGGAAAAGTGCGGGGGCGGGTTCCCCATACCAAAAGAAGTAAAAAAAAGGTCAGATAAACTTATGACCGGAAGTGCATGGTTGCTGAGTTATTCCAATTCAAAAAAAACGAAGCCAGACTGCCATGGAAACAATGGACATAAACAGAGGCCTTTTTAACATATTCTGTGACCACATTCTGGTATTGTAGGAACTACACGCTAACAATAAAGATACTGTTCATGTCTATTGTTTCCATTATAGTTTGGCTTTGTTTCTTTGGATTGGAATAACTCATGGACTTCCGGTCATATGTTTATCTGACCTTTTTTACCTCATTTGGTATGAAGTTTTTCCCCTTATTTTAGATTTATACGATCATGTTGTAAATGTATCGCGCTTCACGTAATTTGACGTAATTCTATTACGATTTATTTGCTTCATAACTATTAAAATCAATCTTTCTATTACTTATGCCCTTGGAGTTGCGGGAGATAGCTAACGTTGAAATCGAATGATCAGTTCGACTCCCTTCCGCCTTTAACTCCAGAGAAACAAATCGATTACCCTTTCACATAGGATTGGTTGAACTTAGGATCCGTAGAATAGAAAGATCATGAGTAAAATCCTTGAACCCGACTCCTCAACACACATTTTTACTACTTGAGCCACTGGGCCAACAAATCTTTTCATATTATATAATTAAAAACAATAGCAATCAAAAAGACAATGAAAAGCCTAAAGTTTATACACTGGTAAATTATTATTATTATTATTTTTAAATAAACAATATACCTTTTTATTACTAGTTTTTGTAAATATATTGAAATTATAAAGATAGAATGTCAGTATTGTTTGATACCCAAAATAATACCCTTCTAATGAAAAATTGATTTAATATTTAAAAACAGCATTTTCATTTCAATGTCTTAATTTCTTTAATGATCACTGCTAACTTATGTAATAATTTTGGAAACTGTTGGAAGCGTTTGTTTGATTTTTGTAGTTTGATGATGAAAACCGATACAGGTTTTTGAAACTTGTAACTTGTTCTATTTTTATTTTCTCTTTAATCTTTTTCTAATGTTTTGTGCAAACGGTACAATTGCACGTTAATACATTTATTATCATTAGCGTTTGTTATAACTTCTTCTAAACTCAAATGGCTATCATTAAGGTTTCCAAATGACATTTCATTAAAATGAAATTAAAAAGAAATAGAAATAAAGATCAAGAAGTCAAATAGTTTGGATTGTTTGAATTTCTTGATTTTCGTTCATTGCCTGTATTATCATAATTGCTTTTTAAATACGCCATTGTTGTTGACAAGAAAATTCCTTTGTCATGACTTGCAGTCATAGAAAACAAATTGTTCTGCCTCAAGAAAAGTCAAAATCATAAGTGAAGAGAAAAGTGGCAAAGATCAAGGTTATTTAGGGTGTACAACAACTGAAAAGGCCAAATTTATATCCTGACAAGAGAATTTCACGAAACCCTGTAAAAGGTTTAAAAACCCTGGTTTTTTTTTTTTTATTTTAATCCTTTATTTCTTTTGAAATATTTCATAGAAAAAATAAAAATAATAAATTAATATTTATACAGTAAAATAAACCAAAGAACGCACATAACTAAACAAAACAAAACACAAATTCAAAAATAGCTCAGTGAATTTGTGTTTTGTTTTGTTTAGTTATGTGCGTTCTTTGGTTTATTTTACTGTAAAAATGTATTAATGCACGTTAATTTCCTTGTCTAAAAATTAATATTTATTTAGAAAGTTCTTTATTTTATTTATTATTATTTTATTTAATTACATTTACATAATTTATATAAATTGTTTGTTTTAATTATAAAATATTTTTTTCTTAAATAAAAGTATTGTTTTATTTTCATGTAAAATAAGAAACTGCCACCAAAAATAATAATAATAATAAAAATCGATGTAATGAATATATTTCAATTATATCTTCTTTGTGTTATTTGTTTGTGTGTTTGTATTTACCTAAAACTTTTCACTTCAAGGCTGTAATTACAGAAAACTGAAAGAAATTAGACTTTTTCCTTAAAATGTTGTGGGATTTTTTTTTTCTTTATTCATTGTTAAAAATATGAAAACATTACAAAGGAAAAAAAAAAATCTTAGTAAATATTTTAGCGTATAATTTACCTTCAAATTTTCCATTTGCTGCGAATAGACTTAATTCCAAACTCTTACGTTAAGTCTCCTAAATCCAATTAATTTCAATGAAATCAAAGCGCGAGTTAATGGACAAATGGATTACGACATAAAAATAACCTGTTTGCTTATAAAGAGTGTCTACAAATGATTGGAGTGGCTTCATGATTATATTGTGGGTGTAGTATTTAACATATCATCATAAGAATTGTACAGAGACATAGAGAAACTCTCCATGTTTTTGTTCCATTTAAAAGAAGCCCGATACGTGACCGCTAGTGATTCTGCACATCTCAACTCTGTAATCAAGTTCGTTCAACACTCCATGTAGCATGTCCCTGTCAATTCCAGCAAAAGCATTGCAGATGAGAGTCCGCAGTTCTGGCAAATCAGTCGATAATGCTGAAACAAACACTGTATCTTTCACATATCCCCCTTAAAAAAAAGTCACAAGGGGTTAAGTCAAGGGAGCGTGGAGGCCATGGCAGCAGTGCGTGATCATCATGGTGCGTAAAGGAAAAAAAATATTTCCTTTAGGCTTTAAATACGCCTTTAAATACAATTGTTGTTTTTGTATATTGTACACACAAACATTAGGCTTATTGACTGTTTAAGCCTAATTTACCTTTTCAAATTATTTAAAAATGTTCATTAACTTGCAATTGGAAAGGATTTCAAATAAAAAAGAAATAGAATTTTACAAATAATTAACTGCAACGATTCTGAATGGCTTAGTTATAAGAAATCAAAACCAATAACAAAGTTGTAATAATAATATGTAAATAAAATATAATTTTACTGTTAGGTTTTGTTTACGAGAACCTTCAACGCTTTTGCGCATGCGTCAGGTCTCCTTCGATTTCTTCAAAATAAGGGCGAGGAGAAACAAAGATGGGATGTTTACTTTTTATCAGTGTTAGTTTACTAGTAGTTGCGTTCTATTTGCGCTTTTCGGGAAAGAATTATGGAAAGAATAAATACTATTGCAAAAATACTCCACGTTATTTTTTTCTTAAAAGCGAAAATGTCCAAAAGAATTTCTTAGGAAAATACCCATCTCAGCGTATCACCCCTCTGCGGAGTAAAATCGTCCGGCAGTGCTGCCTTTCAAAACCGCATAGTAATAATCTAATTTGTAGACGATAATATATGTAAACCAAAACACAATGACAGTAACATTTTGACAGCAAAATGATAGTTAAAAAAACGGATAGAGGAATATTTTGACAAAAACTATAGAAACAAATAACAAACTATTTTATTGTAAAGGTAGGGATTGAATAAAAATATTATAAATTTTGTCTCTTATTTTTCAATGTATTTTAGCGACCCACTTGAGAATAATTGTAGTAGCGACCAAAATCGGTAGCTATTCAGTTTGTCCTGTCCGTCCGTGTCTGTCCACCCCTAACAACTCCCGAACGGAAGGTCGGACGACAAACGGATTTCACCATCGTGTTTAAAGCCTGCCCAAAGACTGTAGGAATGGGGTATTTTCAGTGGTAAAGCCCCCCCCCCCTTGTGTTCGAGATATTTGCCATTGTTGTCATTGGATTTCCGCTTTTAGCTTAAATGTTAGAAGTGCAACCATCTGATTTCAGTTGTCAGTTATAGCGTGGTAGGTCAGCTTTCGGACTCATATACTGAGGGTTCGGTTCAAATCTGTATATCTACTTTTTTTTTTCTCAAAGTCCGCGCACTGCTGGCACATGAATTTTCTCACAAATTTTTAATTACCGGGTTTTTATTGTTTATTTTTTCCTTTGAGGCACCAATGCGCTTCCTATGATCATTCATATGAGCCTCAGTACTGGGACCTCATTGTTTACTGGTGACTGCTCCTGGCTGATGATCGCCAAAGAACGTGAAACAGCCGTTCCAGGATGTCACTTGGTAAAAATTTGGTCTCATCCATTGTTGTACATTAATAATTCAAATGCGCAGTTTTAATTTTTATGCTTTGAAAAAATTCATTGAGGCCTACGCACTGCTGGCACATGAATTTTCTCACTAAATTTTCATTAGTGAGTTTTTTATTGTTCATTTTTTCTTTCGAGGCACCACTGCACTTCCGATGATCATTCATATTAGCCTCTGTACGGAGACCTCGTTGTTTACTTGTGACTGCTCCTGGCTGATGATCCCCAAAGAGCGTGAAACAGCTATTCCAGGATGACACTTGGTAAAGAATTTGGTCTCACCCATTGTATTTCACTATGATATTTGCAAAATATGCCTCAGTACGCCCTCGTTGAACTTTCCAGTACAAAAGTCCAATGAAAAACCATAAAAATTCCGAAATGGGTTCTCTGAACACAACACGAGAATAGAGGAATTAAAAAAAATATATTAAAAAATTAAGATATCAGCAATATAGAAATTTATTTAAATTATTCATTTAAATGTGAATTTCATATTTCTCTATATTATTGTATTTAAATTATTTTTTTTTTAAATTGATGATTAGAAAGTCAAAATTTTTAAAAGAAGAATTATTATATTTTCAAATTGTTGATGTCTTCTGTAAAAATACAGGGTTATAAAATGTTATATTAACAGTTTAATCTATAAGTGTCAACTCATTTTTATAGTTATCTGATAGTATCAAATAACTTTTGACTAGCTTTAGGAAAGTGAATGGTGAAATCACTCAGTCTGTGCATCCGTCCTGTTAACTTTTGAACCGCTTATTAGATCTTCTTAAATCTTGATATGCATATTCAAATCTTTTCCAAATGGGCCCTTGTCAGCTCGAGAAGGCGACAAAAATTCATTTAAACAATGAAGTTCTATCCTGTTTCTATTAATATCTCATTGTCTTAACCAATCAATATTAAATCCTTTTACCGAATTCATTGCGCGTGATGTTGATATCTTAAAATGAATCCGATTTAGATAACTTAATAATGTGATTATTTTTGTTTTCTTAATAAAATGGAGAATTTGTGCTCATTTAAAGCGTTTTGTAAGTTGAATATAAATAGTTTTTTTTTGTCGTGTTTCGTTCTTTTTTTGTTGTTGTAGTAGTAAAACCTTAATAATATCTTTTCTTTATTTTTTTCCTTCAGAGATAGGAAGCTGAAACTTGCCGTACTGATTATTTGAGTTCCGAAATCGTCCACAAAAATCTGAAAACTAAAAAACTATTGAGGGAAGGTAAAAACTATGACCTAAATCTCTAATGATACCTGATTTGATACAGGTACCCTAATGATACCCCCCCCCCCAAAAAAAAAAGAACAAAATGAACAAATCTTCAAAAAAGAAAAGAAATAAGTTCTCAATAAATCTATTAGACTACTTGTAAATTCCATTTGCTCCAAAACGATATTTCGAATTGATGATATTCTTCATCAGGTGGCATTAATACATTAAAAGGGAATCACTATTTAAGTTATTCCTCATTTTAAACAAAAGAATTTCACTAATTCTAGTTGACAATGTTAATGTATGATTTGATCTCATCAGGAAAATTATAATGTTAAAAATGACAACGTATTTATTATTAACCAATTGTCCTAATTAACCAATAAGTTCTCAATAAGGTAAGATGTTGAAAAGTGGCATATTGATTGCTTGGGCATTCGAATCTTCCTTCAAAAAAAAAATTGAAGCTAATAATTAAAACTAACTGTGTGGAAAAGAATTTATTTAAAACCTTATATTTTTTTTTCTAGTCCCGATAGTAAAAGTATTCTACGGTTCGCTTAGTGTTATATTCTATAAATATTAAAAAAAAAGAAAATTAAAATAACACAATAGTATATGAATCTTTTTTATCTAACAATGAAAGATTATGTAAATAGAAGTTAATTTATCTTTCTTTTCTTTACTTTATTTAGAAATTTGCTCATCATGGAATTTGACCTTTGCAGTCCTTTTGGAGTCCCTGCATTTTCCTCCTATGATTAATGGTGGGGCGTTCTGAAAAACACAAAATATTCTTTCTTTTTCTAACGTAATTCTGCTTCTAGACTGTTTTATTCAAGAACGTATCCAAATGATGTAAATACTAATTTGTAGTTTATGTACTAATTTATTTGATATTTATAAAATTCTCGAGAATCAGATATTTTTCTTCATTTTTTACCTCAGTTTGTAACATGTCTGAAATATTTAATGGTTTATCTTTGAGGCTTTGATCAGCTGCACGTGAAAAAGATTAGTGGTATTTCATCTATGGTGACGATTGTTCAAGGGAAGCCGTCCTAAACAATATAAAAAGATATTTAATGGCGATCAACGATTTTTTTCTTCTTATCTATACGATGATCTTCTGATGTTCAATGAAACATAGGTCGTGTAGTTGCTGAGATCTTGTAAGTTAGTGTTCTTTGAGTAAGAAAGTTAAAAAGAATAGAATTTTCGGCGAATAACATAGTCGATCTCATATTTGTCTTTTGTTTTTTTTTTTGTTTTTTTAGGCCGTCGCTCGCCCCTTCTACAATCCCTGCTTATATGCAAATATCATTTTCATATATCTATTGTCGGCAGTGGGGTACCAACGCCTTTGGGGGCCCGGGGCGGGAGTTCCATTATTCCAAAAAAAAAAAAACGGAATCTCCAATTCAACAACCAAAAAAAAAAGGAAATACTTGGGTGGATGGGGCCCCTAGGCTGACTGGTGGGGCCCCCTAGGCTTGCTTTTACAACCAAAAAAAAAGGAAATAAGTGGCTGGTGGGGCCCCTCCCAGGCGGGGGCCCGGGGAGGACCCCCCCCCCTCTCTTGGTACGCTACTGATTGTCGGCAGAGTATTTTCTCAGGGAATCCAATTTCATTTTAATAATTAAATGACGATATTTTATTTATTTATTTATTTATTTATTTATTTATTTATTTAGTTATTTATTTATTTATGGGCGTTATTTTCCTAAGGACCATCTGATCTCCTTATATTTCTTCTAAAACATCAACCAACGATCCAATACACACTAATTCATGCTTCAATTTGTCATTGACGGGGAATCTAAAATAGCTATTTCATCATTATTATGGATCAGTGGCGTATATAGAATATATTTTCGGGGGGGGCCTACACCCCATGGAAACCTATCTGTTCAACCAAAAAAAAAAAAAAAAACCTTCGGAGGACATTTCGGGGGGGGCCCGGGCCAAAAAATCTATTTAACTAAACAAAAAAAACAATGAAAATCTATCTGTTCAACCAAAAAAAAACGTTCGGAGGCATATCTTCATTATTTCGGGAGGGGCCCGGGCCCCCCCCCCCCCCCCCCCCTTAAATACGCCCCTGTTATGGATCATCAGCTACATTTTCCCCTCAATGACAAGACCGGAGATCATGAAAGGCAACGGAACCCAAAATTGCAGCCGGCTGTGATATCCAACAAAAACAAATAAAGAGAAGAAATCACCTGTATTAAAACATGATTTCAAATACAGAGTACAAATTCGCATAAGACCCTCAATTCAAGAGTAGAAATTAGCTTTTTTGGAATTGTTTGAAAAAAGATTTTCCTTTTTTCCAACAAATCCTCTCCGTGTTCAACATCTTACGATTAACCATATTTTTGTGTTGCACTTTCTTAATAATTTAATGTCACTTTGTACCCTTGAGTTGAGGTGTTTTTATTAGAAATCCTGTTTTAATATAGATAATGTCTTTTCTTTATTTGTTTTTTGTTGAATCCCACAGCCAGTTGTGGTTTTGCGTTCCATTTTGATGATCTCCAATCTTGTCATACTGAGGGGTAAATGTAGCTGATGATCCACAATAATGGTGAAATAGTTAATCTTGAGTTCCCGTCAATGACAAAATTAGAAGCATGAATTGGTTTTTCTTTATTTCAGTGTATGATAGAAGATTTTCCTTTATTCAACAATTCCTCCTCGTTAAATGTTTTTTCTTGTAATTGGTTTAACGATGTACAGTGCAACTTGGGTAAATTGGAACGTCTTTAATTCGAAATCGTGGTTAATTCGAAGATTTCTCTCAGTCCCTTGAATTTCTTATTAAATCAATGTTAAAAAATCGTGGATAATTCGAAGTTCAACTTCCTTAATTCGAAGTTTTTTATAAAAAATTTCGAATCAAAACGACTTTTCGGCGTTTCATCGTTAAGAAATTCGACACGTGACAACTGGAATCCCCTTCCCACCACCGTTCGACACGTGACGCCATTCAACACGTGACGCTTCAGACGCCATTCGAGCTTCCTGTTGTCAGTGTCACCCTGTCTTTCAGTAAACCACGCGTGTACAAGAATTTAACGTTCGCTGAAGAGGTCGCCGTCATTCGCGAAGTGGAAAAGGATGTGAAGAAGAAATGCCAAATCGCCAACGAGTACGGGATAGCGCTGAATTTCGTCGGTACATTGAAGGACAAACCAACTTAAGTGAAACTGTTTTCCGTTCACTAAACATGCTTGATGATTTTGCTAACCTTAAGCGACTGAATTCTCCAAAACAATCAGACATTGCGCAATTTTTGGAAAAACTATAATTTTCTGTAGTGAATGTAATATGTACTGTAGCTTACGTAATATAAATCTTATTTTGTTTACATACATATAGTGTTTAAGTCTTTCATATCATGATCTTTCTGAATAAATATTTACTTATTGACAGAATAATCTTTTCAAGCCTTTAGTGGACCCGAAATTAAAGTTAAAAGTTGTAACTTATTTAATCCGAAGTCTTGGATAATTCGAAGTTTTGTAGTGGTCCCTTCAGCTTCGAATTATCCAAGTTGCACTGTATTTCAAAATTATCATTATCACTATAATAACATATTATTCGAAGTCATATAGTCTATAAGAAAACTATTAACATGTTCAGCAATGATAAGAAACGTGTAAACATTAATATAAACATTACCTAAGGATCAAATTTTTTATTATAAATAAATGTAGCATTGATGGATAATAATTTTTTTACTTTATGACAAATGCAATCGTGGATTTCAGATATGCTTATAGCCTACATTTACTTATAAATCTGTTTATAGATTACACATTTCTTAAACTCTTTTCTCTCGTCTATCGAGGTAGATGTTTTCGTTGACATATCCTGCAAACATAATAAACAGCAAAACATTTCAGTTTTGTTATCGCCTGTTTCTTCAATTCCGATTGTTATCGCGTTTTTGAATGTTCCCTCGATTTACAGTGTTCGCTTTCCGGAAGTGGTTACTATTTATGCTGTTCTCTACAATTATTATTACAACTAATTAGATAACGCAGAACGTGAATTATTCCGTCAAACCAGTTTCTGGGATTCATCAGTGATTCTGCTGGCGTTTCTATAATTGCTGTAAAGCTAACCTGATTATATAGATGCATTACAGGATGTGCCTCTCGCTAAAGTGTATTTCATTAATGCCTCGTCGAAAGGAATTTTAGCTATAAAAAGAAATTATCATTGAAGAGTCGGAGCATTTCAAGACTAGGGGAGTGGGTAGCAATTATTGGAAATTATTAATAATTAATTAGTAATTAGTTAACGTTAAGTAATGAGCAATTAATAGGTAATGTTAAAATATTAATTTATTAATTATTAATAGAGAATAATAATTTAAAAATACTTTAGCAGATATAATTTGTTGTTTGTTTTTCCAAGAATTAAGTTGAGCTATATAAAAATAAAAATACTTAGGAATATATTAAAATATTAATATATTCATTTGGACATTGATAAGAGAAGAAAAAGAAGCAAACGAACGGAAACTATGAACACATTTGTTCTTCTTAAATTTAAGACTCATAGATTTATTCCAGTTTTGAGAGATTAAAATAGATTATTCAAGTAGTTCCAATAGTTTTGTTGTTTATTGTTATCATTATTATTTTATACATTATATATTATTTTAAATGGCATAGAGGAAAGTACCGTTGGTTCAGTGTTCAATGCGCAGTACTAAACAAGTTCAAGTGCTAGTGAAAGTCTAAGTGAATACTGAATAAAATTAACCCTTCCAAGGCTTTCTAATTTCCAGTTCAACCGAAACATGTAAGTTATATGTTTACAAGTTAAGTCTTGCTTAAAACTGGTCTGCATAAAATAAAATGCTATTGTGCTCCCAGTGAATGATGGCCGCCTTGTTTTTGTGAGATCTGCGCATGTATCATCGATTACTCTGGTCAGGCACTTCCCTATGAGTTTATCACTGGACGTCGCCATTACGGTAAAGGCTTGTTACTTTGCAAAAGAGCATTGTATTTATAAATAATATATATTTATTTATTTATATAAATACTTATTGTTAGCAACTGGTATTGAAATAACGCTAAATAGTCGAGAGAAGTTTTAATTTGGCGTTATCAACATGTCTTTCTCAGTGAAAACAGACCGACGGGCGTCCATTGTGACAGGTAAACATAATTGATCAGCTACCGGAAGGGCTGCGCAGTTCAAACTTCCGCCGGCCATCTTTCATTTTGAGGACAATAGTGTTTCTTAAGATCACAACTGTTTTGAATTTCAAATGTTGCGACGTATTATTTTTGGGATTTTCTTGCGACAAAGTTCTTTAGTGCCTTCAATAAAAATATCTTAAAATCAAGCTACAACCACTAAAATCTAAGTAGAACTAAGCAATGCAGTTTAAATGTAAGTATGAAATATCAAGTATTTTGTTTCCTTATTCCGTTTAGTCCTTATTATATTATTGATGACTTTTTAAATAGGTTTCTGTTTATCAAACATTATTCAGAGAAGACAAGATAATAATATCTTACATAAATTTCGATACAAAATACTATATAGGTCCTTTTTTGAGGGATTTTTCCCACTCCGGGATGAGATATTATCTCGATATTTCGGCCCGGTGCCTCGGGCCTTCTTCGGGAGACGTTTATATATATACATCAATTACATCAAGGTGAGCACAGAACCAACAACGGAAGTTGTTAGTTTCTCGGATAAGTTTCTCATTTTGTTTATACCGGGCAAAAATATCGAGATAATATCATCCGGGAGTGGTGGGGAAACCCTCAAAAAAAAGGACCTACGTTGTGTCGTGTTATTCGATAAAAAATTTTGATCCATTGCATTTTTGTTGAGTCTGTAAATTGAAGTGGATTGGTCTCGATTCCTAATAAGCAAGTGTCTGTTAGTTTTCTGAAAGTATGTGTTTGTCTCTGACGCGATATAATATAGATCATCTCTGGAGGGCGGCGAAATAATCAACACTTTCTGCCTCTTGTTTTATATGAAAACCGAAAGCTAATGATCTATGCATCGGTTGGAAAAAAACCTCCTTTGAGCTCTGCTTTTTATCACAAACATATAGTTACTTTCAGACGCATAGAAATCACTGGGAAAGAATTATTTCAGTGTTTGAAGATCCTAAAAACTTGTCCTTTCCATTGAAATCTGACACTAATTCTTTTCCTCTAAAACGTTAACTTTCTCATCCGTGTATAGTCATATTATTCCACGGCTTATCTCGGAGTCTTTGGCTCCAGCAAAACTTACCCAATTCCTTAACCTTAAAAATTATCCCTTAAATGTTGTATTGCAAATATAATCTTATACATAATCTTACATAATTGCTTGTAAGGAATTCGTATCTCAAACCAACTGGTATACAATAGAAGACATTCTGAAAGGACAAATGGAGATCAGAGAAACAATTCCCAGTTCTCCATCCTGAGAATGAACACTGTTATCCATTTGACAGACGGGTGAGTGAATCCTAGAACCCCTTTGAAGGAAAAATAACCGGGGAATAATCCCGATCTGCCCCAGGATTCAAACCTAACTTCTTCAGTCTGCATTCAAGTGAAGTTTTTCTTTATCTACAGATCTTTTGATACTTAAAGTTTGCTAATTCTTAATTAAAAAAAAGTCAATATTTTAAGTATGCCAATGTAATTTATTTATTACCTTTTTTTAGGTTTTTTTTTTTTATTTAGCCTACTTTACTTTTATTTTTTTTTATTACTTTTTTGTATTTTTAGTTTTTAATATCTGGAAGTAATTTTAGTTTAGTATTTTAGAATCAGTAAACGTATTTTGAAAGTTAAAACTTTGTCTTGCCTCATTTTTTTTTATTTATTTTTATTATCGAATTCTTGTGTGTGTAGAAATCATTTTTAATAAATCCATTTTGATCATCTTGCAATTTCTTCTATATCTCGTCTCACGAAGGACTTGCAGAAGTTTACTACTTTGTGACTTTGTGTACTGTCACAAACAAAATAGTTCCATCCAAATGTAATAGTAGAGGCGGAAGTTTTGTCTATTTTTTATGATAGCAGTCCGTTTCTCTTTATTTTTAATTACACAATAGAATTTTGAATTTATATTCTATCAATCACAAGACAGGAATATTTTAGAACAGTTAAGTTAGGAAGCGGAAGGATATATATGATGTCGTCTAAAGGAAGAAAAAAAGGAGAATGAAAAATACATTACAGTGCTAGCGCTCAGAGTTGAAACTCCCAGAATGCAAAGCAGACTATAGATTGTCCTTTCCTGGCAGTTCGCTAACATTGAAATAGAAGAGGTTGCTTCTCTTCTATTTCAATATTAGCGAACTGCCAGGAAAGGACAATCTATAATCTGCTTTGCATTCTGGGAGTTTCAACTCTGAGCGCTAACACTGTACTGTGCATTATTTTCAGTGTCATTCTTTCTATAATCAGCCAATTGACTGAGAATCAACTATCGTCAAAGCAAGAATAAAAGAAGTAATACACAAAGCAATAGATGACATGACTGTATTCGAAGTAACAACAATAATCGTCTGAAAAAGGAAAAAAAAAAAGGCTGCTAGTGCAAAAGAATTTTGCCATCGCCAGTCTAACAGGCTAATCCGAGGGCTGATCCGACAATTGCCCATTTTTACTCCAATAGTGATTTCATGAACGCAAAACCTCCTAATCATTTAATAAATTCTTGTTTTGTTTGTTTTTTTATCTATTTTCATTCGTTGAATGCATTAAATAGGTCGTTTGTAAAAAAAGATATTTTATATTAATTAAAAGATGTAGTCAAAAATATAGTTAGTTCCTCAGTATTTTAAATTCATCTTATTAATAAACAACGTGACAGCGTGGATTAGTGAAGTAGTTTTTAGCAGTGGTTCGTAGACTTCTGTATATACTTACAAAAAAATGAATATAATGCTAAATTTACATAATGCTAAATCGCATTCAATTATTTACTTCATTTCATCGGTTATAACTTTATCATGAACGGCAGTTTGGGAACCTCTGGTCTACATCGTCTTCTTTTTCGTGTCGCCCTGTACACTTGGAATCAATTTACTTTGCTACCGAAGAGATAGAAAGCTTTTACGCTTATCGTCCTAATTTAGTTCTTCATTCAGTTAAGGGAGATAAGAAATACATTAAGAAATACATTAAGAAATACATTAAGCTGTCATAAGAATAACTTAGGAGTTCAGAAAAATTGCTAAAACAAAATGTAAAGATCTTACATCCTCCACCACGAATAGCAGCTGAACAACGAGTAAAAATTAATTCTAAAATACAACTTATTATATAAAGTATAATATAAAAATATACTTATTTTTAATTACTAATCAGTAAATCAGTGATAAGATTAAAGAGACTTATTTACAATTGATACGTGCGTAATTTTAAAAATATTAAAAAAAATAGATTTGCTTTTACTATTCATTATTTATTATAATAATAATTGTTTAATTAATATTGTAACTACCCAAGAAAAATTAAATGAATTATAATAATTAACAAAAAGATATCGAGATATATGCGTAGATATAGTTTATTTATTCTAATGGATAGATTAAGTAACAAATTTAAATATTTTTGATTGAAAACTTAAAAAAAAAATCATTTTAATATTTTTTTAATTAAATATCGTATTTTTAAAAGCTGTTTTTATCTAAATCTAAAATTCAAATTGTGGTAACGAGTAAAATTTTTGTAATGAAATTGTTTTAAATACTTACAGTGGGTTGAAATCAGCTCTTGTAGATATTGTAGGAACGTTTATCGACGTTATAATTCTCGGATGCAAATTTGTAGAAAGATAATTTGATTTGAATAATTAGAGAGACCAATGAAAGCTCGAACCAAAGGGTTAAAGATATGTTTGCAAAAAGATTATCTTATCGAAATGTTGACTTAAATAATCTTCAGGTGAAAAAAAAATGCAGATATTCATTTACTTAATAAACTCAGAGATAATACGTATGTATTGATTTTTTTTTTTTTTAACTGTAAGAGAATGAATATAAATAAGGGATAAATAACTGAATAAAATAATATAAAATAAAGTTAATACAAAATAAATAATAAGGTACAGTTTGCGTGTCAACTTTATCAGCTCTAAAGTTTGGCCAGATCCAAAAACACTTACACCGAAGTGTTAGTAAAACTTTTACCATTTTTATATAGTCTGTGTTTACATCCTGGGCGTAAATTTATTTCGAGCTTCGACCAAGTTAGGAAGCCGAAAACAACAACACAAAAAAAAAAATATCTTCAAAATCTGGGGAGGAGGTCGGGAGCTCCTCTCAACCAGCCATCCAACCAAATAAAAAAAAAAAATAACCGAAATAAAATAAGGTCTGTTATGTACATTTTGAGATTTTGGTAGGGACAGCCCCTATGTTTATCTCTGTACTTGTGTTATAAAATCTGTTAACAACGATTTATAGAAACTCCTGTATTAGTAATTTTCCAGGTAGATTCATTTTGATAATCTTTATGCATCATTAAAATTTCACTTTGTAATAAATAAGTATATATTTAAAGATATCGTGGTTATTAAACTTTACTGCAAGGCGCTCTGCCTGTAACTAATTGGGTAGAAATGTACCAATGTTAAAAGGAATCTTGTTTTTAGCAGTCAAAACCCATCTTCAAAATTTCAGCTTCCTAGGATTGTAGTTTTGAGTTATCATGATTTTTAAGGCGCATTTCACATATTTATTTTAATAGTGCATTTTACTTTTGATTTTTAATTTTAAAATTGCTTTTTCTTCTAACTCCTTTTTCTGTCCGCTGCATACTAAAGACATATTATTATCTATGTTATCCTATAGTAGCTACTTACCTTGAAGATATAAAAGTAAATTTAATCTGTGATATGACAGCCATCTTTAAAATTACCCCTCTTTGAAGATCGTTCTTAGAAGGATAAGCAAGAACCTTCACACAAAAGTAGAAACTGTTATCAGATTTACTTATAGTCGTATGTGGTTCACTGATATGTTAGGCCCTTAATCTATCATTAAAACCACAACTTTGCATATTTTATATATCTACATTTACAAGCAAAGTTTTAGTTTGCCTAATGTTTTTGGTTAAAGAAGTGGGTCTAGTGGTCCAGTGGCAATGGTTTGTGGCCTGGAGGTTCAAACCCCGGCGGAGGTCGGGATTTTTACTAGGTTATTTCTCCTCCTGGGTTTTAGGGTTCTCCCAGCCTCTAAAAAACTGGAACCCGGTTTCTTCCCGGAGGGAAAGGTCGGCGAGCGTTGAAATTATCACCCAATTTCAACCATGGTCATTGAAATTTCGAAGTCTACATATTCGATGACCCTTGAGCCACGAAGGCTTAAAAAATACCTACTTGCCCAATGGTTCATAGACTCGCGGCCGCGCCAAGTGCGGGTGCAAGGGGTGCATGGAACCCGAGCGGCGGGCGGCAAATAATTTAGTGTAGAAATACTAATGGAAAGGAACTACAGTATATGCAAAAAATGTAATTTAATATGTATTTGTTTTATTATGAAAAATATTAAATTTAGGCTAAAATAAATTTAGCTTATTAGGGGCGGCAACTTTTCCTTGACAGCCCAGCGCCAACATACCTTGGCGCGGCCCAGCATAGACTTTATATCTGTTTATGCAATACTTTACAACAGCTACATCCGTAAAGTTCAGGTTTATTTTCCGATACAGCTTAATAAATGTGAATTTGAAAATCTTCGAACATGAATTAATAATTAAACTACGAATACATTCAGCTATGCATCGCGTAATTGGACTGAGCATGCGCTACAGAATCCATTTCCAGGGTTGGGGAATAGCGAACAAAATAATTGTACTCATATTGTAAGGTGGAGCTTAAATAAGTACGTACCATATTTCAAAGAATAATCTACTCTTTCAAATGAGGGGTATCGGGGTTTATTTTGAAGGATAAGAAGGGTAGAGGCCAAACTAAGTTTTATTTTTTCCAACCTATTTTCCTTACTACTTTTCTCTTCGAAAGTTGTAATTTTTCATGCTTTTGTATTTACGTTTGGCAAATTGAAATAGAATATGTCCGATAAGTCGACATCCCAACCAACTATTTCATATTTCCCAGTAATATCTATTTCACTTAATTTCTTCAAAACAATGATTTTAATAATCCTATATTGTAAGAATTCGATCCCAAAATTTGAAATTAGTTAACGAGTTCGTCCTTGAAATCCTTTTCTCGATTAGTATGGTTTCATTTCAGCATTATGTCACTGTATGCTCTGTCGCGATAAGACGCTAGTAAGAGCTTTTCTTCACGATTAGCATTAAGTGACTTTATAGCATCAGTCGCGCCATCTATCGGTCAAAATGATAACCTCTGATTTAGTTTTGTAAACGCTTTGTTTACGCATCACCATAGAGGAGTTTAAGAGAGAGAAATTGACATTGGGAAAGTGTATGTTAATTAATTGTACACATTTACAACTACAAAACAACTTTCTAATGATCTTTTTATCGTAAGGGTTTGGAAGTATTTCGCTCTTTAGAAATATACTTTATATTTTTAATTCCCTTTCTATTACTTACTTAACGAATTTGGTAATATAATAAACTATTCAGTGATACAAAGAATTAACAAAAACTATAATTTTACTCATAAGAAAAGAAGTTTAAACGGTGAGGATCAAATTTAACGTGTGTGAATATAATTACGGACGAATTTAAAAAAGCTAACATACTTGCTTTTTCATTTAGGCGCGTTAACTTTTTAAAATTCGTCCTTAAAAGAAGTTTAACGTGCAGAGGATTTGTTAGAAAAAAAGGAAAATCTCTCATCATGCACTAAAGTAAACAAAAACCAATTCATGATTTTAATTTTGTCATTGACGGGGAATCTAAAAAAGCTTTTCTTATGATTAACCATGTTTTTTTGTGGCACTTTCTTTATAATTTAATACCACTTTGTACCCTTGAGTTGAGGGTCTTTATTTGAAATCCTATATTAATACAGGTAATTTCTTTTCTTTATTTGTTTGTTGTTGGATCTCACAGCCGGGTACGGTTTGGGTTCCATAGCCTTTCTACGATCTTATCATTGTAGGGTAAATGTAGCTGATGATCCATAATAATGATGAAATTGCTATTTTAGATTCCCCGTCAATGACAAAATTAGAAGCATTAATTGCTTTTTGTTTACTTTAGAGTATAATTTTACTTTTTATCACTAGTGCTAAAAATAAATAAATATTGTTTTTTATTCTACAAATTGGAATATTATTTTAATTCATTATAAAATGATTTCCCTAAAATAAATGTGTAAATTTACTTTTTTTCTCGAACGTTCTTTGTTTTGTCACAATTGCAGCTATTAATAATGGTGAAATCACTGTTCAAAAGGTACAACGTAGAGTAATTTCTGAAAGAAGAAACAACCATTGTTATCAATAGCTGCAATTCTTCCGATGAGTATCGTTATGAGAAGCCTGTCATTTGCCCTTATGAATTGTGATTAAACAAGGAACGTTAGAGAAAAAAAGGTTTTAGCAAAAGTTCTTTCTCTTCAAAAGACCTATCCAACGATACCACACATGACCTGTGTTTCAATTTGAAACTCTAAAGATTACCCCGATTACACCCACTTCCGGTTTCTACCGGATGTCAACAACGCCACCATTCGATTCTTTGGGTACTATTTGATAATGAAAATTTTCCCGCAAACAATCTGTACCCTGTGGTTTCGAGATAAACAGGAGTTACAGGTGCTCTTGAACACCCTGTATAAGAAAAATTAATCTAATATGAAATGAAATTAAATTTCCAAACAGATACAGGTAGCTAAAATATGAAAAGATTCTTCAGATGCTTACTTATTCTATTTTCTTTATTCAGATATTTTTTAATTGCTCAAAAAGAAATTTTTCTCAACTCAGAAGCGTCATAAGTTAGTTTCAAATCTTTCAGCTTATTTTAGATGATAATAAGAGGGAAAAAAATAACTTTATTACTAATCTGGAGTAGTACAAACCTTTACGTTGGTGAAACCTTAGCAAAATTCTTCGTCTTAGTTTGTTAAACTGACAAATAAAAGGAAAAACATCCAGAAAACTTAAATCCGTTAAAAATTAGGGAAAAAACCTAAGCTGAAGCGCCTTATTACAGTTTTTTAAAAGATTTTACTTTTCCTAAATTTCCAAATTTAAAGCAATTTCGTTTTTATTAAATAATAATTTTGAACTATCTTAATTTTTTAGACTGTTATAGGATTTAAAAAAAAAAAAAATAAAATAAAAGATGAAAATAAAATTTTACAAAAAAATAGCGATCTATTTCTGTTAAAATGTCCATTGACAAAAGCGATTTAGTAAGACTTTCAGTTTCGAACAGCGTAAAGCGCTATGTCTAATGCTTTTTAATCGCTGTTCTTATCACAAAAGAAAAGCTCAATTCATTCGTACAAAGAAAAAAAGAAATTCACAAAAGTTATCGATAGAACTGAAGCAGGTTTTGAATTAAGCTATCCCTTATTATTTGTAAGGATTCCTTACAAATTGCAAGTGAGAGAAATTTGAGCAAACTAATCTACAGGTAGCCCTCATTTTACGACGGTTCAGTTTAGGACGATTCAGATGTACACCGCTTTAGAATTTAGGCCAAAATGAGGAAAATTATATTTAAAAAAAAAGAAAACTTAAGTTTATTGAACGAAAATGCAGCCTTAAATGGTGAACGCAGTCAACTTTAACAGCTGTACTTAAGCTCATTTTTATTTCGCTCAATCATCCCTCGTTGATTGCCTATGAATGCTATGATAAATACATATTACAATTAATAGTGATAAAGGTTTTTAAATATAAACGTATCCATGTCTGATAGAAGAAATGTATGTTAATAAACTTTACACTGTATGCCTTACAGTGGCGTAGCATAGTGGGAGCGGTGGGGGAGGCCCTCCCGGGCGGCACGTTTAGGGGGCGGCAAAATTTCACAATAAATAATAATAATAATATCTTGTAATCTGAACTAAAAATTTTAACCATTTCTTTTCATATGTTTGTCGCACCTACAATTGGGACCGATTAAAATGAGCACGGAACATTTTTATTATTTAATCTGTGACGGAATCCCGTTTATTTAAGTGATTGTAGTCATCTCGCTCGCTCTAGCGACTGGCATCACCGTCTGTACTAACCGAAATTGACGAACAGGACTTCAAGCTCGAACAAGTTCGACTACGGGCTTTTATAGCTGCCACAGGCGGCGAATTTGGCCTACACCCCGGGAGGCTGAAACCCACGCTACGCCACTGATGCATTAAAAATTAAGTTATAATTTTATGCTAATTCAGTAGATCTATGAAGAAATGTAAATATTTTTTAATAATTTTAGTCGTAAAATTTTTTTATTAGCACTGCTTAATTAAATAAAAAAGCACTACATTTTTGGATGGATCCTGTTTACATTATATAATGGGTTCGTTTTACGTCGATTCAATTTACGACGCCACTGTAAGAACGAAACACCGGCGTAAAACGAAGGTATTGTCTGCTTCATCTTTTCAATGCATGCCAATTTCTTATTGACATCTTGTATACGAATTTCTTTTGAATCCCTAGAATCTCCAATTCAATTTTTATACAGGTTTTCTGTCCTTTGACCAAAAAAAAAAAAAAAGTGAAAATTTCATTATATACAGGATTAAAAAAAAAATTTCTTATCACACTGAAAAGCTTCAAATTTTATTTAGTGGTATTATACTAGAAAAACAAAATATTATTCTGAAAAACAAATGGAAAATGAACAATAGTGCAAATGATTAATAACAACAATGAATTAATAATCAATTGGGAATAAGATAGACACAATGTCAATGAAAAAAATAATCAGAATTTCATGACTTCTGGTTTTAAAAAATTGTATTTTTGCAGAAGGCAGCGAAATAATGTAAAAATAGAAAATAAATACATGTGTTACTCATCTATATATATAAAAATGACTGTATCTTTCTTTCTTTCTTTGTCCTTTATACACTCCTAGGCCCTTTGACCTATCTGGACCAAACTTTGCAGAATTACTCTTTAGGACCCTGCGGAAAAGATAGGCTACCTTAGAACCTGGACCCCTCCCCCCCCAAGGGGTTGAAAAGGGGTAAAATCCCTGCAATACCCAATATCCACCTGGTGGTGAAAATGAGAACGACACAAATATTGTGTAAAGTAAAAAATTCGCTCTCCTATGGTGGGCAGGGACACCACACTTGGGTTGGGGGAAGGTGACACAAGGGCCTAAGTGTCCCACCCCCGATCGACACCGGGACCTTATATTTAGGGCCCCTTCTCGGGCCTCCCAAGTCAATTGCAAAAGGGAAAAATTCGCTTTCCTATAGGAGGGCAGGGACAGCACACTTGGGTGGGGGGAAGGCGACACAAGGGCCTAAGTGTCCCACACCTGACCGACACCGGGACCTTACATTTAGGGCACCTTTTCGGGCCCCCAAGTCAATTGCAAAAAGGGAAAAATTAGCTCTCCTATGGGGGCAGGGACACCAATCTTGGGTGGGGGGAAGGCGACACAAGCGCCTAAGTGTCCCACACCCGACCGACACCGGGATCTTACACTTAGAGTCCCTTCTCGGGCCCTCCAAATCAATTGCAAATAAGGAAAAATTCGCTCTCCTATGGGGGGCAGGGACACTACACTTGGGTGGGAGGAAGGCAACACAGAGGCTGAAGTGTCCCATCCCCGACCGACACTGGGACCTTATATTTAGGGCCCCTTCTCGGCCCCCCCCAAGTCAATTGCAAATAAGGAAAAATTCGCTCTCCTATGGGGGGCAGGGACACCAATCTTGGGTGGGGGGATGCGACACAAGGGCCTAACTGTCCCACCCCCGATCGACATCGGGACCTTATATTTAGGGCCCCTTCTCGGCCCCCCCCCAAGTCAATTGCAAATAAGGAAAAATTCGCTCTCCTATGGGGGCAGGGACACCAAACTTGGGTGGGGATGATGGCGACACAAGGCCTAAGTGTCCCAACCCGATCGACATCGGGACCTTATATTTAGGGCCCCTTCTCGGGCCCCCCAAGTCAATTGCAAATAAGGAAAAATTCGCTCTACTATGGGAGGCCACCACACTTGGGTGGGGGGATGGCGACAGAAGGGCCTAAGTGTCCCACCCCCGATCGACACCCGGACTTTATATTAACGGCCCCTTCTCACCCAGCCCTTTCTTTTTTTGAGTGGCATTGCAACTTATGCCGGGTACAGCTAGTACTGTATAAAAGTAGCCTCCAAACTTTCTCATCATGCATTTTTAGCGACCCATTGGAGAGTGATAGCGACCAACATCAGTAGCTATTGCGTTTGTCTTGTCCATGTCTGTCCACCCCTAACAACTCCCGAACGGAAGGTCGGATTGACAAACGGATCTCACCATCGTGTTCAGATGCCCAAACAACGCAGGAATGGGGTATTTTCTGGGACCAACTTCCTCCGTATTCGAGATATTTGGCAACGTTGTCATTGTCCCCCCCCCCCCCCCCCCCCCCCAAAAAAAAAACTCCCGAACGAAAGGAATTTACAATCGACTAATAGACTTCGCCATAGTGTTCAGAGGCCCAAACAACGTAAAATAGGGTATTTACAGGGGCCACCCCCTCCTTGTTCGAGCTATTTGGCAT
>JAFIDM010001028.1:64039503-64070131 GCA_023159025.1 Thereuonema tuberculata
GTATTAGCTTAAATGTTAGAAATACAACCACCCCATTCCATTTGTTAGCTTTACCTTGATGCTAAAGATCTCGGACTCATATATTGAAGTTTGTCGGTTCGAATCCGTATATTATCTACTTTATTATTTTTTTTTTCTGGTTTCTTTTTCTCTCAATCTTTTTTTTCTCAAAGTCCGCTTGATTTTTTTTTTTCTTATTTTCCTAACGTTTTTTGTTATTTTCTTAACTTTTTTTTTATTTTTCCTTAACTTTGTTTTTATTTTTCCTTACGTTAATGTACTTCCTTTTTTTTTATTATTATGGGTCGTCCTTAAATTTATGCTTTAGCACAGAATTATATTCATTTGTTTTTTTGTTTTTACTCCCTAATTTGCTTTTCAAGCCCGTATATTTTCAGATACTCGTCGACTTGTTCTATATTCTTATATCAATATAGTAACTCTCAATGATGTAGGTATCGAACTCCTTGTGTATGTATTCACACCATTTCTTAATCACTTCAACTTCCTTCACCCTTTCTTCCTTGATTTTTAAACCATGCTTATTCCTCGTACCTCTAATTTACTTCCAAAATATGTACTTATTACCTTCAAAAGCATTTTCCAATTTTTCATCCTTTTTTTCCCTCTCACTCTCCTGTGTTTATTTTCCTGAGCTATTCGTACACGATCTGATATTTTGCCAATCTTAAACTTATCTTTCTTGAATCAAATCTGATACACTCTTTAAACAACAAGACAGATGACTCAGCGATAATCCCTTTTTAATCCAGATACTTTCTATTAGCAAGACGTTTTTCCTTGCCAATAATCTTAATCCTCCCTAATCTCTAGCAGTTGCTTTCCAAGAATTAGATGATTTTTTCCTTATGCAGTATTTTTCCTTATACAGTATTTAATGAAGAACGTCAATCGTATTATCATTATTTTGTGTTCCGATTTTATGCTGTTTAATTTTTAAGGAGATTAATTTTTTTATTATTTTGAGCTTACTTTGCTAAGAATGCGAGGTTTATGAGATCACTGAATCTGTGTGTGTGTGTGTGTTAGTATCCCTAATGATTTTTGAACTGCTGTATCATTAAACTTGGTATTTGTGTTTGAGAAATAGGGACAATTTAACTTGTACATTTAGAATCTTTTCCAAATGGGCCCGTGTCCAGAAATTAGAGCGAGAAGACGACAAAAAGTCCTATAAGAATCTAAACAATGAATTTAATCCTTTTTTTCTATTAATATCTTATTATCTAAAATATAGAAATTTACGTGTGCGCTTAGTTAATTAAAAAATTGCGAAAAGCCAACTCACAAGACTAGTTAAAAAAACATTCTATACAATTAAAAAGTTCACAACCGGTTTCGCCTCCAATACGAGGCTTTGACGAGTCTCATATTGGAGATGAAACCGGCTGTGAATTTTTTAATTGTACAAAATTGTATAATTAAAAAATTGCGGATAGCCAACACACAAGACTAGTTTAAACACATTATATACAATTAAAAAGTTCATAACCGGTTTCGCCTCCAATAAGAGGCTTTGACGAGTCTCATATTGGAGATGAAACCGGCTGTGAATTTTTTAATTATACAAAATTGTATAATTAAAAAATTGCGGATAGCCAACACACAAGACTAGTTTAAAAACATTATTTACAATTAAAAAGCTCACAACCGGTTTCGCCTCCAATACGAGGCTTTGACGAGTGACTTAAGTGACGAGTGACATTATTATTATCAATAATAATGAGAATTATTCCTATTAGCTAATCCACTGCACATGATACGATATGATAAAAATGAATCCGATTTTATGCAGTTTAAGTAAGTAATGAGGATTTAATTAAAATGAATGATTTACACTCTTTGAATTCAGCAGATATTACAATTTGAATAGAAATGTAAGCTTTTCGTCTTTTTCACGACTTTAAAGAAACAAAAAAACAAAGAAATTTTAAGAAATAATAGTTAATGAAGGTAGGCTTGAAGTTCTTTCGAGATTCCTGTTTAAATTCCTCTTTAAGTTACATATTTAATTATTAAAAATATTTGATTTTTTTTTTTAATTTCTGTTTGTTATATGTATTTTATGTGTATCAATAATAGTTATTAAAATTCAAGTTGAAAATAAAATTCAATAAATACACATTTTCTAAGTTTGAAAAAAAAAATATATTAAAGGAATTTTACATACATTACATTGCGGAAACCTGTTTTCAAGCCCTTGAAAACCGGTTTCCGCAATGTAATGTATACAAAATTCCTTTAATATGTTTTTTTTTCAAACTTAAAAAATGTGTAAAATGAAAAGAAATTTAATGTGCCCGATGTGGAGTTTGGCTGGCTGATGAGTCCTAAAAAGGACGAAACGGTCCGTCCCAGTCTCTTCCCAGTGACAACTCAGGGTGCGAATCCTTTCTTGTAACGTTGTGCCTTCGTTTGCTTACTCAATTCCTTAAAAAATGTGCGTTTATTGAATTTTATTTTCAACTTGAATTTTAATTAATTTCTGTTTTAAAAGAGAATTTTGAATGACCTTTGCTTTTATAGTTTTACTATAGTTTACTTTAGAATTTTATGAAATAAAATAAAAGATGTGCAATGAATTTTAGTTCGTAAAATCTTTACTCCTGACTAAAATATTGCCAGGATACAATAAGGCCTAAATACTCAACTGAATTCGCGTTACTTTTACCTTGTGACATTTCGGCAAGAAATAGAACTAAACACTTATTTTAAACAAATACTGTCATTTAAGTAAGAACTTTATATTGTAATTTGGATATAGAAGTTATAATCATAACATTCTCTTTTACTTGAATTATATCAAATAACAACCTGTCCAGAAACGTTATCCTGAGCATCCCAAATCTGACTAAAAGAGAATTCACATCCTTTTCAATGTATAGGATTATTTACTGATGCGAATTGCAAACCGAAAAATGCCACCCTAGCTATTCAAATCAAAAATAATAAATCTTCTACAAATTTTGAGATAATTGAGGTGCAATAAATAATTAAATGGATTTTCTTTATTTACTGCTAAGGCTGATTAAAACTTTATTTTATTTAAGACTTCGCTCTGATTAATTTTGAAGAGTTGTCAGTTCTCATAATCATGTGATTTTGGCAAGTGCTGCCATCCATAGATTTTTATGGGAACTAATTTTATCATTATTGCAGAGGTGCATAACTTTCTTTAGGTTGCAAAATTTTAACATTTTTTTGGCGTGCCAACGTCCAGTCAAAGAATCCCTAAAAACTTGTAAAGATATGCTAGTTATTAAAATTTAGGATAACCCTCATACAATAAATAGTAAATACGCCACTGCGAAAACAAATGCTTTATTCTGCTAATAAACAGTAAAGTAAAAATAACTGATGTTTCTAATAACTGTATTTCTAATAACTGTATTTCACTGAGCTAGTATGCTGGACGGGTCGGGCTGAAGAGAGGCCAATAAGCCTTGAAACATTACTGTCCCCGATTTCCAAATATCAAAAAATAGCTCAGTGAATTTATGTTTTGTTTAGTTATGTGCGTTCTTTGTTTTATTTTACTAACCTACATTAATAACGCACGTTAAATCTCTTGTATAATCAAAAAATTTTTCCAAATGTTACAATTAACATTAACTAAAAGAAAAGATGTTACAATTAACATCTCACCAACAATTGAAATTGTGTTATTGAATATTAAAGCGATTTTTTTTTTATATTTCAAATTTTTAATAAGCATTCATTTTTTTATTGATTTAAAAACAACACACAAATTGATTTTAAAAACATTTAATGAAATATTTAGCACGTAGAGCCTTTCGGGCTCCTTTGAGGACGCCCCTCTTCAACGCAATATTTCTACAAAGGTTCTAACATACATATATTTTGAAAACCATTGTATATATGTTAGAAGCTTTGTAGAACTATTGTGTTGAAGAGGGGCGTCCGCATAGGAGCCCCAAAGGCTCCTTCTGCTAAGTATTTTATTAAATCCTTGTGCTAAATATCATACTATTAATAGGCAAAAATTGTACGGATATTTGTAAATTTGTAAGCAGAGTCGGAGAAATAACCAATCACAGTGCAGTGTTGGAACATGTCAGCCGTGACGTCATGCCCATTTGTAAACATGGCGCTGTACTATTTTTCCCACTTCAGCACGACGGACCGCGATTACACAATTATTATCAGCGTATTGAGATTTTCTTCCACACGTAAATGAAATTTACACTGAAATGCATGAAGTTCATGCGTCAAAATTTATCAGAGAGTTTGTACAACCTAAGTTTTTACATAATTCCACAGCTTCGGCTGTTACCCCATTGAACTCTGGGATAGCCGCTTGCTCACTACTCAACAGTAGGGGAACACGTCATTGTTGCCCAGGAAGGAAGTTTGGTATTGGCTGTTGGACATTCGTTATTGTTATTGTTGAAACTGGTAAATCAATTTTTTATTTTTTTTTTAACAAAATTTGGCTTAGTCATTCAAATTATATGTGGGCGATTTCACGGTATTTCAATAATGTGGAATTTGTTTTACTTCCGTTAATATTGCCTCAACACGTGTTGTATGATTCGTTTGATTATTACATACCAAATATGATTAGTTATACAAAAGAAAAAAAATAATTAACCTATAAAACAAAGTTTCTTTGTTTTTTACACAAACATATTCATACCTAATCTTTTAATTTTCGTTTATTCTGTCTTTTCTTTTTTTATTTTAAAACGGCTTACACCCACTTCATTCAGTTTTATTGATATTAGAAAATAAAAAATATATATTTTTTTAATAATTCTCATCATACTTGCTTTATTTAAACCTAAATAGAATTTAAAAGATTTGTAAACATAAGGTTTAACGTGTCACCAAATTAATGCAAAAAGTTCAAAAATGACGTAGAAATTAAAAAAACATCTGAGCTTTCATCGGTGAGAGTTTGGGACAGTCGTTTCGTCCTTTTTGTGGACTCGTCAGCCAAACCCACTCACAGATGAAACGCTCAGATAGTGCAGAAATGATAAGGAAAGTCACTCCCGCACCCAACAGCGGTCGTTCTGTTGTTCCATGTTCCATGCAGGTTCAGATCCTAATTTATCTAGAAATATTTTAACGTACAGTATTTACAGAATGTAACATTACCCCTCTTTGATTAATCGGATTAATCCACCGTCCACTTTGATTGGAATTTCTGTCAATTCTTTACCATATCTCTTTCATTTCTCATTTTTTCACATTCAAAACTTACATAATTCCAATCTTCTAATTTATTACAACCTAACCTGAAACGTCTTTCTTCTTTAGTTCACCAATATTTATTAGCGTTTCAAATATTATCACATCTAATTTTCTTAAATATTTCATTCCAATAGGTTTGGATTGTGTTCTTATATAAATAAATGGCCCCTTCAATTTCTACGTCTAATTGACAATAATAACTATTCAATTCAGAGCATGTTTTGAGGGATTTCCACTGGGCGACATATTTGCGCCCCCCCCCCCCCATCCCAAAAATCTACAACCAAAAAAAAACGAAATTTCCAAAATTTTTTATTTTTGCCGTTGCCGCGGCGCCCAGGAATTTCCAATTCAACAACCAAAAAAAAAGGAATTTCCTAAATTTTTTATTTTTGCCATAAAAAAAAAAATCCGTCGGCACTACCCACAATCACTTGGCGACAAAATCTCGGCACTGTTAAAAACTGTTCTCAGTTAACATGTTATTTTATGCACTGATTCAATTGGATTTCTGTATTTTATTGTAATTACATTGTATGAAAGTTAAAGCCGCGTTCAGGCCCAGAGAACCGCGCGATGCCACAACCAGCCTGGGCAGGCCGGTGAGGCCGCTGGAGGGTTCGCTCCAGTGATCGTAACCTACGGGACGAAGATGAGGTCGGGAGGTCGGTCCGACGCTCGCCCGATTCTCGGGAAAGAAACCCGGTATCCATTCTACAGAAGGCTGGCTAGGCCCTAGGACCCGTTTGGAGGAGAAGGAACATGGAAAAATTCCCGCCCTCCGCCGAGGCCGGGAATCGAAACCTCCACCTCCAACCCGCAACCGAGCGATATTTACGTTGTATATTTGCCTTAATCAATTTCTGAATAACTGTTTTATATCAACCCAATAATTACAATCCAAAATCTTATCTAATTCTAACCTCAATCCTACTTCATTAAATATTTTCTCAAACACTTTTAAATAATTACATTTGTTCCCCTTCTTTGCGTAATCTACTGTATTTTCTAAAATTAATTTTGATAATCTCGCATCATGTACAACTTTAATGATAAGATACTGTCTAACACTTTTACTGTCTTTTACTGTCTAACACTTTTACTGTCTAACACATTTATGTTGACGATCCCGTATTTTCGTGATTTCACGTAATTTACGCGAGAATAGTCTCTATCCATGTCTTCTCACAAAATATTGAAACATTTAAATGAATTATAAAACGGGGAAATGCTTGAGACTTTTACTACATTTTAATATAGTATTAATAACTTGAAATCAGTCAATAAACAAACAATAAATTCATTATGTAGCATTTTCCTAGTGACAAGACATTAAAAATACTAAATTTCTTGAGACCTGCTGAAGAGGCTAATGGCGAGATCTCGAGAATTTTGTAATTCTCGCGCAAACGTGATCGTCAAAATAAATGTGTTAGACAATAGTACAAACAATAATCAAAGGATGTAGGCCTAATTCATTTTCCATAATATAATAAGGTGTAAATCTTTCCGTATTAAATATAACTTAATAAATAAACTTTGTATATTTTTTAACTCCTTTTCAATTTTCCACCCATCTACTTCTATTCCGTAACAAATGACACTTTTAACTATACTATTAATCACGTATTTTATTTTTTTCCAATCGTTAATTTTTGCTCTTTTGATTATTAATTCCCATGTAATCCTTTATCTTTTCTTTATTACTATTCTGCGAGGTAAACTATTTGCCTAAATATCGATATTTATTTATTACTTCGATCTCTTCATTATTCCATAACCATTTTTCCAATTTAGCTTTCTTACCGCCGTTCTAAAAATAACAATAATTTTTGTTTTCTCCAGGTTAATGTTTATAATAAGTAATATTCATTTACAAATTTTTGTAAAACTTTAAATTCTACTTGCGTTTCTGCCAATATAATTAAATCATCTGCATACATAAGACTAAATACTTTTCCATTTTTAAATTTGATACCCCGCCCCACCTTTCCTCTCTTAATTTTAATTCCAAGTTATTATTTTTGACGGCAAGTTTTTGTCTCAGTTTTTAAAAAAAACAAAACCCCTTTCTCCGAACTACTTCTACAACCAAAAAAGAAATGCTGTCCCCCCCCCCACACACACACCCATCATGCCGCCCGGGGCGTATGACCAATCTTGCCCCCTCCCCCACCAGATCCAGCCCACCCCACCACTTATTTATTTATTTAACTATAAATAAATAAATAAATAAATAATGATATTTTAGATTGTCAACAAAATTTTCTTGTGTGTCATTAGTTGTCTAACTAATGTCCTAACACTGTCTTTTAATTATTCTTAAAGGATAGTTCAAGCATATTTGTTTTGGCGCGTGACTTATTGGAAAGTTTATGACGTCAGATCTTTTCATGAAAATCGATTTTTTTTTTATTCCATTTGAATCTATTTGAAAATTCTAAATTTAATGGATAAATTAAAGTGAAATTGACTAAAGTAAAATGAATGGTTATGATCTTTTCTTTTCTTTTTTACTTTGATTTTGAAAGCTATACATATCTCCAGTATAATGACGTAATTTGCGAATGGCCTTTAAAAGATTTCCATAAAATCTCGCACTAACGGAAAATTTGAGGCATTTATCTTAAAACTCAAATACTTTTAATTATCAAAATACTCGAGTTTTATTTTGAAATTTGCAAATTGTGACAATAAAATTCCTTAAAAAAAAAAAGAAAAAGATAATAACAGCCAATCGGAGTCTTTATACCTTAGCCAGCCAATCAGAGAAGACTTTACTCAGCCCTCAGGCGTCTTTTTCCGGCAAATTTGCTTGGATACACGTTGGTAGCTACCTGAAGTAGCAATTATATTTATTGTGATACACTTTATCGCCTCCGTTTCGATTTGTTTTCTATCCGAATTCACCAATGATTAATGTAAAGTATTACTGAACGATCTAAGGATACAAAATGATCGCTGAAGCCAGTATTTTATCTACCAGGTGAGTGAAATACAGGTCTTATGCTTCCGTTTCCGTCTATCAACCGGTGTTTTGTTTCATTTTACTTGGATATTACACTTTTGCTGTCATTCCCGAGTGCTAAACAAAACCTGGGATGCATCCTTCTGTTTTAAGAGCGAGGAATTTGGAGTGGGGGAGCGCAGTTTTCCATTAGTTCGTAGCTGAACGAACAACAGATGTTTGACGGACTCAAGTTGATAAAACGTGGCTTTTGTCTGGTTAAGCCTAACCAACAACTCAACTCTTTTCGTCCGATCCCTTTTCTTATATTTTTAAGTGTTATTTTCCTTTCTACTACTCCCATATCGTCAATTTCCCTTAATTCATACAAACATATTCCATAAGAATAGTAAAAAATCTGCTAAAAATTATTATTAAGCTTTTAAAACTTATAGCGTCACTTACAATAAGAGGTTTCTGTAGTTTGTTTGACGTAAAGGTTTTTAAAAATCAAAGATAAACTCATGAAAAAGACCAATTAACTCCATTAATTCAACCTGTAATTGTTTTTAAAATGCGTATGGTTTTAATCGTGAGTTGTTCTTGTTAATACCATATGGGATCCTATCTAGGTTATGGTAAGGCATTCGGATGACCTGTCTAGGTCACGATTATAGCAGCGGTTCTCAACCTTTGTTTGAAGTCACGACACGTGTTGCCTGACAATCAACTTTTCAAGCTTTAGGGATGTGAAAGTACTAAGATAGAATAATAAAATTCTCCTTAATACTGCGAACATTTGTTCACGATTGAATGCTCTGATAAAAATGTGTTGGTATCAGCTCCTTGCATTTTAGCAGATGCGCCTTAACTAAATTTTTAAATTAATTTTCGCGATAAAAGATATCAAGCAAACTTGCAAACCCTTTACTACAGCTGCTTCCTATAGCACAGTTTGATTATTAGGGAAATAACAAAAAGAAACGCTATTACATTTGTTAATTCTAGTTGCAGTTTAATAGGAAATACAATTCTCATACTCGAAATGATGTTTCAATTTTTTGTTTTAACATTTTCTTTACGTTAAGAACCACCTTAGCTATTTACTTTCAGATAAGTTGATAATATCTTATTGATATTTTATCAGCAGTATTGAAATGTAAGGTACGATCATCGCGATACTTATTGTTGAATTATTCATTTTGTTATTGGTTTTTTGCTAAGTTTCTTAAGTTTATAATTAAACCTTTCAGTAAAAAGATTAATTTCATTTGGGTATTATTTTTATGAAAAATCGATTTTGTCTGCTAATTTTTATGCAGTAAGTTTAAATATTAAAATCAATATATTTTTAAATTAATTTCGTGTAATTATCCATAGATTTAAGTTTAGAGGAAATTAGTAAATTAGCATTTTACTAAATCCAAAAAAATATTGTAAGTTTGTTAGTTTGTAGGAAAATGAAGGATTGAGAATAGATTTAGTTGAATTCCATGTGAAGAACATGACTGTCAGATACAGGCTTAAATTCACATACATTTGAATAATAAATTACATAACCATGAAATACATGTGCTTTATTGCATTCTGGATATTGTTGGACTATGATTAGGGTTTAATTGAAAGATTCATTTTTATTTGATACTAGCTGTACCTGCATGCATTGCAGTGCCACTCAAAGAAAGAAAGTGTTTGTGTTTTAATTCTGTTTATTGAAGTGCTTTTGGATACACAATATTTTTTGTTTTTCCGTCTGGTGCATACACGAGGAAATCAGAGTTTTTTGACGCATGAGCAGATGTCATACAGCTGTCCATTTGTGAAGCATGGATTTTCCAAATTTAGTCCACACACTTGTAGCGATTGACCCTGTGCTTTGTTGATGGTCATTGCAAGTGTGAGTCGCACCGAAAACTGCAAACGTTGAAACCGGAAATACTCATTAGTTGCAACGACTCTTGCACTAGATATTGTAAAATGGTTCTACTAATTCGGAAAACTTCGCGGGCCGCACAACAACTTACCAAAGTTTCATCTCAATCTGATGAATGGTATAGGTACGCATATTGGGATAAACAAACATACATTCATTTTTATATATTAAGATTTGGCATTGCTTTGGGAATGTTACAAAGCAATCAAAAGCACAACCATTATACCAGAATTGAAACTGAAATGCACAATTGAAGAAATATCTTCTAAAAAACAGTAATTGCTATTATCAAATTGTTAAAAATAAGAATTGCCAAAAGAAATCAATAGAAATACTGAAAAGAAATTTTAGTTTAAGATCCCCCCCCCCCATTACTTCGATTTGAAGAAATATTTGTCAAACACAGACATCGCTTTTTACATTTCTAATACCATTCGTATTTTAGGGTAATTTTTGAAAGTAAATCCGTTCTTATTCTTCTTTGTCAGTAGCTGATTTTATTTATGGACTAAATGAAACTTTGCCTCAAATAATTTTTCACACATTAACAAATTTTTACTAAATATTATACAAAATACTATATTTATAGTATTTTTTTTTAATATTTTTTCTCGGTTTTTAAAATTTGTAATAAGGAATGAGTTTCTTGGAATATTTTATAAAAACACTTACCATATTATTAATATATCTTTTAGGCCAGTAAATGAAATAATAATTATTGTAATTAATAGTAACTATCATATCCAAAATTCTAACTTTATTTACATTTGTTGTTTACATGTGCACACACACACACAATATAGTAGTTACTAATACAAATGTACAATGAATACAAGTTTGAACTCCATTCCCTTTGTATGCTGATATTGTTAAAATTAGGCTTTCTTTCGCTCGTTGATTGTTTTGCGTGAATTACTATCAACATCTGACTTTGAGTTCTGCTACTAATCCATTTCTGTAACTCGGGCTGGAGAGCATCATGCTGGAATCTTGCAACTGCTGGTTGTGACTTTGGAATGTTCTCAAGTTAAAGAATCTAAAGAAGTTCGTAGCAGATGGATGCGTGCTTTTGCCAGTTAGTGTTGGAGAAATGATAATCACACAAAATGCACTGTAAATGAATATGCCGTTTAACACGTAAGATGGTTTAACGTGCATTCAATATAACACGATAAACGGAAAAACAATGAAAATGCACAATCGTTTGCTTTCACACCTTGAGCTGTCGTCGACAGGAATCTGGGACAGCTGTTTTATTCTTGTTAGAACTAATCAGCAGATTTACCCTCAATGATCAGGATCTATAGGCTTTCATATGTTCTGAGCTTGATCATTGAAGGTCAATCTGGTTGATGATTCCTATAAGAACGAAACAGCAGTTCCAGATTCCGGTTAATGATGGCTCAAATGATTGTTCATTTTCATCATTTTTCTGTTTATCTTATGCCATTTAAGCAGTGTTTTCTAAACCAACATGACATGTCATAATTCAAACAAGTGGTTGCTGCAGATGCTGTAGCATAGTCAAGTATTACAATAAACACTGTTTGCCGTGGCTTTTCTTTGAGAAGTTCACAATAACAACAAAAAAATCCTTTGTTGGCAGAAATATGGAACCTCCAAGAATTAAACTAAAAGAAAATATACGTACTTTTAAATAAAATATAGAAAATTCATGTGCCAACCTCCGCTAGCCTCAATGAATCTTTTATACGCAAATAAAGTGCCTAAAACTATATTTTTTACTAGGTGACATTGCGGAATCCTTTTTTGAGCTTTTTTAATACTTCTTCAAGGTTCACCATAGTGAGTTTTTTTTTCCCCTTTTGAGGATTTTAGAAAAACGGTAGTATGAAGCAAGCTGTATTTTTTAGCATATTTTTTTCAGGTTTGTACTGCCATACCACTTTGCTCCTGATCACGTGAGCTGTTATTTGGATGTTGGCAAATAAAAAAAAAAAAAATACTCTTGCTTTCCTAATTAAGAAATTAATTTCAGGACGTGAAATTAGAGCTTTACTATTGAAAACTAAATAATTTCAGTGTGCAAATCAACAGCTAATTCTTAATCGGATTGATCTTGTATGGTAATACAAACCTTAAAAATATGTAGAAATACAGTTTGCATTGTATTGGCGTTTTTCCTAAAATTCACACAAACAAGGAAAAACAGACTTGAGTGGGCTTTCTTGAAATCTTAAAATTGTTTTTAGATAATTTTTTTTAAAAAACAAAAAACCGCGACAGATAAGTGATTGCTACAGTATTCGTTTATTTTAAGTATGTCCATAGGAATCTGTTGTTTTAACTGTGATGTCATCGTGTGGTTTGTGGTGACATATTTTAACAGTCGATTGTGATTCATGAAGATGTTTGTTGGTTTACATTGTTTAGCAAGTCATTATACATCAAGCATGACTTCTATCTTATTTCTTGGTGACATTTAAGCAAAATACTAATAGCAGGAGCAGAACTAGAGCCCCTATTATGATACTGTGTATTAAAGCTGTTGGCAACTGACTGCTGAGAACCACCTGTTCTTACTGTCTATTAGGACTATCTGTTATTTTTGTATTGTAATATACACATCCAGTATCCTTGAAAAGCTAACTTGACAAATTACGTAGAAAGTGGGAATAACATATTCATCAAAACAATACCAATCTTATTATAGAATTAGATACAAAACTGCATTTCCTGTCAGTAAACAGGATTAGTTTAATGTTGAATATCCATAAGATATAAGAAGTAACTCAATATTAAATTAATCATATTCAAAATATCTTTTTTTTTATTATTTTTTTTTTATAATAATAAAGTGTTATAGTACTTCTAACAGTAACAGTATTATAAAAGAATCTCTTAACTGTCAAATTAGACATAAAATTTCATCTTGTTCCACTGTTCTACAATGAACAGATTAAGTCAAATATCTTAAAGTAATGTCTGAGCACATGGTGAGTAGACAAACATCTTTCTTAGATATGTGATGAAACATGAAAGTTGCATTTGTGTAATGTAATGCTTATTGAAATTGGTTTGAAATAACGAGTATATATTTTTAGCAAGTAAAGGGCAAACATTGGGGTTTTTGTGTTTTTTTATTTTTTTTTATCTATCGTTGAAAAATTTTCCAGATTAATCGAAGGCAAATTATTAAATAATTAATAAAAAATAAAGGTTTTCTTTATATGAATCAGAGTTTCATCCAATTTTTTTTTTTTTAATTTACTTAATTTCATTTCAATGCTTCATTGAAATTGAATTGATCGTTGGTTTTATAATGAATGAAAGTTTGCTGCAGACTTGTATTGTTAGTCAGTTGATTCAGTAGATATTCATTCAATAGAATTTATATTCATTGAATTTCTTGATTCAAGCTGTATTTTTGCTAACAAAATTTCCCACCAATAATTATTAGTTTTATTTTAGTCTGATGTATGAAAATAATGAATTGGCCTCCATTAAAAGTATGAGATTTGGCATCCTATATACTCCCTGAAAAAAAAATTGTATAAATAGTGTAAATTGTTTGATAATATTTTGTTTAGATAATAGATAAAGTCCCTGCCATCTGGAGTATTTGGAAATTTATCCTTATAGTCATGTGCTTACTATCAAAATCTAAACATTTGAAATGTTGTATTTTGCTAATATTGATCATTCATTATTAAGCACAATAATAATATCACTTTAAAGATCTGATGACACAATTGATATCAGTTTTACCTACAAAAATATTGATGACGTAATTAAAATAAGTATGCATGTATTGCATTCTGTCCATAAACATCCAGAAATTGATGTAATATTAAATTCTGTTTATACTTTGTTACAGATATAATTAAAAACAGATTAACCATGTGTTGTAATGAATTATTTTTTTTTTTTTTCATTTAAATCTTGTTCACTTTTTTAAATGTAACTTAGTAAGCAAGAACTTTATGATTTCAGCAGTACTTTGGATTGTGTGAAAACATGCAAAAATTAAAAAACAAAAACAAACAAAAAAACCCATACATTTTAATCATTAATACAGTTTTTTTTCATAAGTTATTTTGAAAGTTAAGTTGCTTATAATTTCACTAATTGTACATTTGGAGTTTCTTTGTGTATAATACTAAATTTTTACATATTGATCAAAAGTAATTATACAGAAATTATTAAAATATAAGACAAGGATATCAGTCGGATAGAATTTATGATAGTAAGGAGCGGCAGAAATGAAAATTATTTTCTTCAAAAAGTTTTGGAAATTTTGTTTCCAAAAACTGAATGGATGTATCACGAAAGTTATTTAAATTTTACATTTAGGACGCATTACAATCCTAAATTAGAAGTATTTAAATTTTTATTTTTAAATACTATTTTGTAAATCCAAACAAATCAATTTTTACAAGAAATTATTGTGCAAACTTTAGCTACATGGATAAGCCAGAGTCGCACAAATAAAGTTTAGAAGTTCTTGATTCACAAAACTTTTCTACGGTAACTCCGTATTTTTAAAGTAAAGCTAAATCTTAAGGAAAAATAATTATTTTCTTTTCAAATTACATTTATGGCAAAGTATAAAATCATTATTACACCAATTCCAAGATGTTCACAGAAAAAATATGAAATTTCCAAATTTTTAAGGTAATCAGCATTTTCTAGAAAACTGATGTCAGAAGTGTCGGCTTAAACATTTGCATTTTTAAGTATGATCATGGTTTAGTAAAACATTTTCTACAACATTTTCTAATGCTTGGATATTAATAATTGCAAGGAAATACAGAATAAATCCACATACTACATATTGCAGATATTTTAATGTACTGTCTAAGCAAAATATTTTCCAATATTTCATACTTATTTGTGGATTTTCAAGGATTATACAGAATGTCAAATTTCTTACTTAAATGATCATATTCATTATTTCTATTTATTACTTTAGATTACATAAACTAATAATTATTAGTGTGTAATTTTGTCAGTAAAATCAAATTTAATCAAAAAGTTCATTGAAATAATTATCTATTTTCCTATTAACAATTTAAAACAAGAAAATGTAGGGATTGTTCATGAAAAAAAAAGATCATTGCCGAGTCAACTCGTTATTGTTTAATGTAGGTCAGTCCTCACATTTGATTCATATTTCACTACTATCAACAAACCATATTGGATCATCATAGTTAAGGAACGTAAAATTGAATAGGTTTGAAACCTCATGTTATACAGAGATAAGCCATTCCTCTACCAACAATGCTGTTCGAGGTCACAACGGATATGGATAATTGCCCAAATCGTAGTTTCCATTGCAAGAGGCTTCTGCATAGATATTCCTGGGTGATTGTATTCCAGACATCTAAACAGTCTTTGCAAAGGCCATAGTGTGAATTGTTCATCATGTGATCCCAGAGTTGAGAAGCCCCAAACCATACAAGTCCATTGAGGGGGCATCTTGTGACATAATGCATATACTTCTAAAGGAAATGATGTGCATCAGTCTTGCTTGCCTTTTGCTCGAAGTACTGGATCAAGGAATGTGCAAAATGGCTGGATGCCTTGTCTATAGGAATGCTCACCAATGGAGTGTCCTTCCATAAAATTGTGGAACATGTATGTCATAGATTGGTTCCATCACAGTCCATTGGAAGTACTCAGTAAATGCTGAATACCTTGGCATTAGTGGCCACTCTAAATCATTGGAAGAAGGCTACAAGCACAGTATCATGTGACAATCATGAAGCCTTTGGAGAACTTCAATTTGCATTCACTCACAAAGTCTGGTCGTCCTTTCTCTCCAATATGCCTGTAAAGTCCTGGGTTGGTTGCTTTGTCTAGATACATCCATGCTTCATACAATGCGATGACATATTGCCAGCGGTCATATGCAAGGCACTATTCATAGTTTTATTGCATTGATAAAGTGTTTCTGGATATACTGTTTGGTGAGTTTGTGACCCATGTGCTTTGTGGACCCTGTACATGCCAAGTTTTTTTCATATGATAATGTCCCATGTTCCGTTCGTAACCTGTTGGCCATGCAATCTTAGGTGGGTGAGTTCTCTAATGTGAGTTCTTCATTGCTGTCATATGGTAGTAGACAGTCGGCTGACTTGTCTGTGTCACTGGGTTTCTAGTTTGGTAGTACCTTTGGCCTGAGGTCGAATTGACAGTTTAACAGACGTATCATTAATATATTAATGATACCCTTGTTGACCACCAAACCTTTGTCGCAAAACTGTTTTGTAATCGTACTGCAGGACATTTTGATGTTGGAAAGGGCAAAGATGTATCTCTCCCGGAATTGCTTTGTTTTTGACATATCTCCATTATAGAATAAAAATGGCTCAACATGGGTTACGTTGTAACATGTGAGGGTATAGGCCGGTTCGAAATCATTCAGTTTCATCTGCCTCAACCCTCTGTAATCATTTATGATGTTTAAACATGATGATTATTAAATATTTAAGGGATTTGATCTAAGGTTATTAAGTAATAAGTGAAATGAGAAAGCCTTTAATCTCTTTTTAACAACTTTTAAATTTGACATTGGTTTATCATTACAGATTTTCAGTAGGTTGATAGCTTATGAAAAACATTAAAAGTTACAAATCTTGGTCTGATTGCACTAGCTGTTATTTTGCTGCTTCAACTTTCTCGTCATTTTAGATTCGAATTTGTTTCTACATTCACTTGCATAAAGTCATTAGTTTGTTTTGTTTTCCAAAACAAAAGTGTGTTGCATTAGTTCGTCTGTCGTTACCAAGATCAGTTGTTTGTATGAAAATTTCATCTGTAATTAATATTTAGCTTAGCGCACAAGCAAATGATGTAATCTAGACTAAACATTTGATCATATAGGAATTCTAACTGCATTCTGTTTTATTCTAACATTGAAGGTGAATAAAGTATTAATTCAAATTCAAATCAGCTTAAAAAATATTTAAAGATTTTTGAAATACCGGTACTGTTATTCATCCATAAATCTTGAGATTTTTCTTCTCCAAAGGATTCTTCGTAAAAGCAACGGAAAAGTTTGGTGTGCCATAGGATTTTGCCGATTATATAATGTCCCAAGTCACACGATCATCGTTTTCATCATTGGTTGGTGATTGACATAATCATTGAAGATCTTTGAGCCTATGATTTGCTTTTGTTATCATTTCATCACCACTGAACATTTTTTTTAGAATTTAAAAATCTAAAATTCAGTGCATTTCAATGAAAGGTCATTAGTGAGCACCAATCATGGCCATTGAAGTTGTGACTTACTAAAAAAAAAGAAGAACCCAACATACAGTGGTGACGAAGCAGCTGGTGCTGCCACATGAAACATTTCTTCAGATGTCTGATTTGGGAATGACAATATCAAATGTCCGAATCACATCATTCAAACTATAACGAGTTCAGTAATCAAAACATCGACGTAAACTTGGATCGTGTAACTTGGCCATACTTGCATTGTGAAGCAAAAAAGATCATGAAGGGCTGGTTTTTTTATAGAAGTTTTGAAAATAAACCATCTAGATTATATAAGAATACGAGAAGAAGTTTAAACAGAAGCCTTAATTTATTTTTGAACAGCCCTATTGCAATCACTACTTGCTGTCCAGGTTTTGACTAAGGGATGAATTCTTGTAGGAGAAAGCTTCCACACATTTTCATCTTAAGGCTTGAGTGGTTCAAAGATAGAATTGGCAGAAACTATCAGGGAAGCAGCATGAATGTTGAAGAAGCTCCTGTTTCATGTCTTATCAGTAGCTAACATTGTAGAATGCTGCAGGAGAATAGCAGTATTTAAATTTGTTTTTTTGGTTTTAACAAATTAGAATTGAACCATTCTTTGCTTACACTTTTCTTACATTTCTTCTGGAGGAAATGGTTGATACGCTACTTTTAAATGTCCTGTATCTAAATTGGAAGGCCGCTTTACATGTACCATTAATCAGGCAATCTGAGTGCCATCATCGCGCCATGGCGGGATGGAAAGCACATTGGCCTCTCCTGCTCTAATTTAGAACATGTTCTAATTTCAAAGAGATGGTATGCCATCTTGAAGGAGCCATCTGATACCAGCGCTCCTGGTGGTGAATTGTAGAACTTTTAAGTCCAATCGATTTGTATCTAATTTATTCGAAATTACCGATTACAAAATGATTTTCATGAATGTAGGTCTTCTTTTCCTTACGTTTTCATGGATGCTTCCAGAAAATGCTATCTTATTAACTAAAATCATAATAGAATTTCGGCCTGAAAATTTGGATAGACTAGTGATTGGAATCTCGAAAACATATTGTTGTTGATCAAGATTTAATGAAAAATATCGAAACTGAAAACAATGAAATATTAAAAAGATGAAAAAAATGAACACTTCCTATTTTAATTAAAAACATTCTTTCACCTATTCGATGCATTGAATAAATAATTTTTATGTATATCAAAGCTAGTTTTTCGTAAATAAAACATAGGTATGACAACAGTTGAGAAGTGTAAATTTTTCGTCTGATGGCAGGCGAAAACAGTTTTAAAGCTTTTTATTCACTGGCAATCTATCCTGATATTGCCATTGATGTAGCCTACTCAAATGGCACGTCTAAAGCGGCCTTTACACCAGCTGCAGTGACAAGCAAGCAATAATGTATTTCACCTGGATGCAGAGTCTGTCTCTCTCTCTCTCTCTCAATAAACAAAAACACTTGTTAATAAATAAAAAAACAAATTTCATATATCTTCTAAAAAATTCAATATTTATTAACTTGACTGATGTCATTCTATGCAAGCACCACATCTTTGTTTTTAAATGTGCCTCGCCTTTATTATGGGTCATTAACCTGCAATAGGTATAAAATAGGTTTTAGATTTTGCATTTGTAAAGATTTCCTTTGATCCTCCTCCTTTAAATTAAAAAAGATATTTATTTTAAGAACTCTTATCTGTTTAACAACTGGCATATATGATATTGCTTCATGCCTGCATAGTCTATGCTATTGTAGTATATGGTTTATAGAAAAGGAATCGTACTCTATAGTATTTATTAAGTGAATTAACGATATGCAGTTAAGCATGCAGCTCATTTCTATGAGCTCAAAGTTCATTGTGGGTTGGTTAAATATTTTTTGTTCTTCCGTTTATTGTCGATTTGTGGCTGGATGGCAAAAGTAGGATTTTATATGTTGCTATCAAATAGATTTCTGTCTGAAAGCTTTTTTTATTAAAAACTATTTGGTCTTGTGGTAAAAAAACTAAATTTTATGGAAGTTTGTAATGCAAAATTGAAAATTTGATGTAGTTAATGTCATGGACCCAATTACTCTTCAATTCTGTTCCAGAATGCACTTTTTTTTTTTTTTGCTTTACCACACACACCGTATATGCTCCAATAGAGGCTCCCGGCGTTTATTTGCAAAACTAGCCTCGGCTCCCGGCACTTAAAAGAGGCCGGCCATTATTAACAAAATCCTTCAGAACGCAGTATTTTTACACATAAATACCGGCTAATATTACAAACAGATACTTTATTTGAATTTCACATGCTACATAAGACTGTTAAAGATAAATGGCAATGTCTTTTTGTACCTTTCGTGGCTATTTGTCGTCCGAATCCGCAATGACGGCCGGCCGTCTCACCGGAAGTTTCTTTCACGTATTCCACCGCGCGAATCTTAAAGGCAATGTCAAATGACCGTTTCGGCAGCATTTTGTAAGGCAATTTATGGTAAGGTATTAAGCACGACTATAAAGATATAGACGCTTACACTACTACCGGTAGGCAAATATCAAAGATCCGGCTACTGTTAGAGACCGGCCACTGTTTGGCCGTGTCCCCTCTACAGCCCGGCGTTTATTAGAGACCGGCGACAATAAGAGCCTCGGCATTTATTGGAGCATATACTTAAAAATTCAGCGGCACGCTAAACATTGTTCCTAATGTGGCACGGCACTCCAAACTTTCTACTGCATACAATAGAATCCTAGGAGAAACACTAGCAAATTTGCACATGAATTTTATTTGATTACATATGGCATTTGCTCATTGAATTATAAAAATGATGCAGTTCTTGACTAATTTTCACCATTACAGTTTACTTGTTTCTCTTCTGTTAATAACGTTGTTGAAAATATTTAATACCTATTTTTACATTTCATCGTCTTATTCCGTTTTAATAAAAATACGTTTTGTTGTTTTTTTTCCTTGGGACACAGCCGTGCAGTTTCTTGTCACAATTGCGATATAGAGGAGTTAAACAATTTGTAAAATTTCTTAATGATCTTTTATAGAAAGCAAGATCGAATAATGAAATTTGCTATTCGTTCTGTAAGCACACAAGCAACTGGAATACACAGTGCAAGAAAACAAAAACATAAAATATAAAAAAAATATTAAAGTTCTTATTTGATAATCATAATGGTTGGAGTCCTTAGTTTCTGACTCGGGGACAGCTTTTAATGCTATGGACCGTGAGGGGTGTAGATGTCTTCAATTTGAATTAATAATTAGGCAGAGCAATATGAAATAACACTGTAATTTATTTGTGAATCGAATGAATGATTAAATAAATAAAATAAAGTGTTCTTTAATTCTTAGAATTTCTAATGTTCAAAAAAAAGTTCTAACGTTGGTAGAACGTTCTCACTTTCAATATTCCGGTAACACACTTTCGGAAAATCTTCGCTACGTGCAAACGATACGATCTGTATTGATAAAACATCTTTTGTAGCACTAATAGTTAAAGCACAATTTGAAGCACTATTTATCTGACTTCAGTCGTTTTCTTCGGATAGTTTATAGGTTGGAGTCGCTAAGGCTGTTCCATTTCAATGGAGGAAATGGGTATTCAGAATACATTTTCCCATCAAGAGGTTTTCTCCCATTTGCTGTTACTTTAATTTACACTTGCAAATGTTCCTTTTCTCAAACGGATGAATTTGAACACGCTTACTTGACCTCTGCACTTAGATTCGTATTCCATCTAACACGTTTGAAGTCTTAACCATATTCTCAGATTGTCCTTCACAAACACTCAGAACAGGATTTTCACTGGTTGCACCTTCCTGCATTTTGACTCCATTTGACACTGCACGAGTCTTGCTCTCTCACTGCCGTGAATATGTTATTCCTCACTTTTCCACAGTGAGGGTCAAAACATGTCACTTTTATTTGTTTCATTTGAATAAAATTTGCATTTTCAACCGTGTCTTTACTTCAATTGCAACACATTAATAAATATTATTTAAAATTTATTTTTAAATTTTGTGAAATTACATTTGAAGCGATATCAAAAAAAAAAATTTTTTTTTTTTTATTTCAACCACAGACTGTTTAAGTGTGTTGTCACAACCTACATCACAGTTCAAAGAGATTGTTGCTAGGGTTTTAGCATTGAAATTAGTTACGACCAATCAGGTATTTGTCTTGGTTTTTCTTTGAGAAAAGACCAAAAAAATAATAAATTATCAAAACGCATTTTTAAGACTTCAAGAAAGTCAACCTTGGGTTACCCCCCCTTTTATTTTTGTGAATTTTAGGAGAAATATTAAGAGAAAAAAAACTATATTTTTGAGGTTTGGACTGCCATAGATTTGATGTCGAGAGCTTGTGATTGGTTAACTCAAAAAACACTCTCCAATAGCAAAAGATCGATCTGAAGTAATGAAACTCATTTCTGAAGTAAGATTAATAAATAATAATAATAATGAATAATAAATAATTTTATGTTCTCCAACAATTATAAATTATTTATTCTTCTACAATCTGATGAATTTATATTGGTAGCAAAGATTGATTTGTCTTTTTTTTTTTTTTTTTTTTATAACACCATTATTAAATACAGTGGAAACTTGATTAACCGTCACCTTCGGGACCAGGACTGTGATGGATAACAGAAATTTCGCAATAAACATGTACATTAACGAAATTTCAATGCTGGTTTGGGGCGAAAGGCAAACAATAAATTAATACAAAGAAAAATCTATCGGTAACAAATAGATATCGTCAAACACCAAACAAATAATAATAATAATAGAAATATAAAACAGTAGGCCTACTAGATAATAAGATTTATATGTTGAAGCTGTAATCAGTCATCTTCTTCTGTTTCTTCGAGGCTCGAGCTTTTTTTGGTGGCAATGTCCCGTATTTTACGGAGAAGTAGGTTTTGCGATCGATGACGGATAACAGAGAGTGACGGTTAATCGAGTTTCCACTGTATTACATACAAACATCTGGAGTAAATTTTTCTGCATTATTTAAATACGATTCAAATTCTTGTCTTGATTGATTAACGTGTTAATATTTAGATATAGTTCTTAAAGAGTTTAAAGTCTTTCTAAGCTTTAGGCCTGTAAGTATTCAATTTGTTAAAAGTTCACTGTATATACTTAAAGTTCATTTAAGTTTCTAATTCAAAGTTCACACTGGATAAATGATTCAATAATCATTTAGATTAATTAATCTTATACACGCTTGAATCATTGCAAAGCTATTTCTTTTCATCCAATCGATGTGTTTCTTTCTTTAACTTGTAAATCTCCGGCATATTGTAAAATTGTACTAAAAGTCACTTACGTTCATTCTTGGAATAATACGATCTGGTTGCTTGGCTCCATTCCGCCATAAATACACTAGTTTCCTTATCTTGGCTGGATTTAAAAACAAGAAGATGACATCTGATCATTCGAGTGAAAAAGTCCTATTCCATTACTAACGTTCAGATATTCTCCTACAAATATTAATATCATATTAATACTTATGTAAACGGAACTAGAAAAATATTAGTAACGAATCTCATTGTTAATTTTAATCATTCCAACAGAAATTCTTACATAATTCTGCTTAAACTTCGTCCGTTCAGAATTCATCAGCAAACGCACGTCTAGCCCTTTCATCTTTCGCTTCCAGGTTTTCTTCTTCTAACCAACAATACACAACAACTCCATTCACTTGTTCATTGTTCAAAATTCCTATTGTTGGAGGTTGCCCGTGGCTCATTCATTGTTTCCTATTGAAGATCATTGTCCAAAATATTATTCAAGTCACAGATGCAAATTGTTATTCATGTTTACTTCATTCACACGAAGCAATGAAGAAAATATACATACTGATTTTAATATAGCAATCAACACAAACCTATATCTGAAAAGAGTTTCAGTACATCAAATTGGTCCTTTGCTACTGGAGAGTGGCTTTTCAGAAGCACTCTCCATCGGGTGCAAGGTCATGAATGGAAATCTGAACCTCAGAAATATACATGAATACAGCTTTTTTTTTTTTGTCAAAATATTTCTTCTAAAATTCAAAAAAATAAGGGAAGATGGGCTTTCTTAAAGTCTTAAAAATGGATTAGAATAATAATTTATTATTCTTTTGGTTCTTTTCTCAATGAAAAACCAAGACAAGCACCTGCTCGGTCATAACTAATTTCAATGCTAAATCCTTAGCAACAGCCTCTTTGAACTGTGACGACTCCACTTAAGCTGACTATCAAGGAGCCTGACTTGTCCATTTGCAGTTGGGCTACATGTTGCTTCAGACGCTTTGTTCATTTTATAAAACTAAAAGTAAAGTAAAAATTGCTATTCAAGAAAAAATAAAGGTGGAATGATCTAAATTAAGTCAAAAGCAACTATGGGATCCGTATTCTCTTATAATTGGTAATAGGAACATTCAACAGTGATTGGTGATTAATATTTGCATTACATAATTGAATTGTTGGAAGGTGATTGACTGGAACTGATGAGTGTTAAACAAATGAAAATGTCAAAGTTTACTCTTCCCATTACTCTCAGATTTTGATTACCACATTTATCTGAATTTAAAAATTTTGCTTAACTTCAACTCTTCTATTATTATTATTTCTCTTATATCATCAACATTTGTATGCTGTTGAAACAAAGAATAATTTATTCTATACCCAAGAAGTAGAAAGAATTTTTCGTAGCTTCCAATTTCCATTTGGCTTAGAAAGCTTTAATACATTAAAAACCTTTTTAGGAATTGTTTATTCATTCTAAGGATCTAGTTGCTAAGTAAACTTGTTTATAAATAAAAGCGGTGCATGTAGTTTATTGTGTTGTAAATAAGGCACTACAAACTTTTACTAACTTTTTACAAAAACATAAAAGATCCATTGGGCTCATCATTATCACATTTTGTTTATTCTCTTAGATGACTAAGATTCCCTTTGGAGTGCTTTTCAAATGTGTCCTTCAAATAATTTGTTTTATTTCCTGAAGTCATAAAACATGCTAGACAACTGATTTTTTTCCTTTAAAATACAGCAGTGATGTCATAATCCATCAGTGGAACAAAATTGATAAATTTAATATGATATTAATCAATGCTGAGTTGAATGAGAACTGTGTTGTCATTCTTCCTTCACCTGATATCCTCTGTAGTTCCTTGTTAGTCATTTTGATGTCGGGTCTGGTCTGTCTTTCTTTTTTTATATTTTTTTTAGAAAGACCTTCCTTTAGCTGGTAAAGTAGTCCTAAAAAGGCTAATTTTACTCCCTTATGAACATACCAAATTTGGGTGGATAGGTTTTTGAAATTTCTTTTTATTTATTTTTTTATTTTAAAGTGAATATTACCCATTGAATTCTTCTTGTGAAAAGAAGAAAAACGCCCAAAAACCATGAAATTCTTACCATTTGGTGAACAATTGTATCTTGTTTTTTTTTGTTTTTTTACCATATTTGAACAACATAGAATGTCGAAGATTTACTCTTTAAGTTAACCACTTATGAAATTTATATTTTTGGTAGATTGCAGGATGAATATCTCAATCACATCAACAAAAGCAGACAATAGTTAACAAGATAGCAAAGCTTTCAAATAAGCTATTTCTCTTTGACACTAAACAAACTTATTGATTTTTTAGTAAATTACATTTATTCTATAAACAACAGTAGTTGAGATCAAGTTATTTACAAGATGACATCTCAGAACTGCCGTTTCATGCTTTATTTGCGATCATCAGGTGAGAGTAGTCATCTATAAATAGTAAGGTCTCATTAGTTCAGTAGAACTAATTGTGAACAACAACATAGCGTCTCCAAAAATTATAATAAAACAATACACACACACTAAAAATAAAACTGGAAATTCAGGTGCCGGCCTCCACCAGTATCACTTGCAAAGTTAAAATCATACTTATACACTTCATTTTATTTGGAGCATAAAGAACAATAAAGTTTATTTAAATAGAACAGAAATGGAAATCATAGGGCTAAAAAACAAGCAAACCGAATGTCATTTAAATATTATTTTCATTCCATGCCCTTCTAACAGCCATGTTTTAAATTTTGTTTTGAAATTCTATTTGTCAATTAATAGAATTTCCTCTATATAGAAATCTATTTGGGCGTGTTTATGTTTTTGTTTTTTCGCAGTTGATTGAAAGGCAAAGTTGATTTATTACTGCCTTGAAATATATTATTAACAAATTTCTGGACTCAATACACTGTCATTTCAAAAAATTAAATTGTAACTTACAAAATGAAAATAAAAAATAAATTAAGTTATGAAAACAAAAGTTTTCGTTAAAATTCTCAAAAGTATTTAATGTTTACAATGATCAATGAAATCTGTTTTTGTTTTAATTTTTTTTTTTTCACTAAGTAATTAATAATTTTTTTCTCAGGTAAATAAGAAATCTAAAATATTGGGCTTTTGTAATAAGGTTATGATTTTTTTCCCCATTCACATGTTCTGGCTAAAAATACTTTTTGCTGCAATCATTTCTAATTTTACCATATGAAAATGTAACATTCAGTTAAAGATTCCTATTGAAATTGGCAAACATTAGAACTACTGAATTATCCTTTACTGTAGTAAATACAATTTTCATAATTTCTGAGTTTATCTAAACTTACAACCAGGACTTTGCAATCAGTACATAAAATCTCCGACTCAGACTCCTTTTTTATATCAGTAGAAATAAAATAAATAAATGCATCACATGCTTTTGCACAATTGCCATCTTCTATTATACACTGATATATGTAATGTATCCCATCTATTGTTATTCTAAAGTGTTCAAAAATAATCCACTTTGTTGAATCTTTTTTTGCCATTGCCAATTTTTTCTTGGGGTGCCGCTTACATTAATGTAGATATTATAAAATGTTATGTTTTGAAATTTGCGAAGAACTTGAAATTAAAATACAGTAGAGCCCCGATTATCCACGGAATTCGGTGGCAAGGGCTTCGCGGATAACCCGAAAAAAGACTAAAAATGAGATGTAAACATGAAAAAAAAAATATTTCAGCATAAAAACTACGTTTTATTGTACAAAAAAACGTAATATGTAAAACTTTTAAAATATGTATTTTAAACCTTTCTGCAGAGCAAGAGCCTGCCACTCAATCCACAAATTCCGAGAAGGCCTATAGGATTACGATGCACAATAAACCTCAGTAATTTTCGACCTTCTCTCTGTAGGGCCTTTTGTATTTTCCCTGTTGTTGGCTTGGATTAAAATTGGTTTTTTTTTTAGATTTGTAATTAAAAAAAAAAATATCGCGGATAATCGGGGCTCTACTGTATAACCTGAAAAAAAAAGTAGGTTAATCAAGTTATTTATTTATATTACAATTTAAATTTTTTAGGAATCGAGAGTCGATTTATTTTTACTGACTCTTGACTCTAGTAACCCAAAAATTGCTTCCGACTCTTGACTCCACAACCCTGCTTACGACTGAAAATCAGAGGACTGTATAGTTAAATTCCATTAACTTCCAGAAAATTACGCACATAATTATAAAGGAAATAAAGATTGTTGATGGCAAAGAAATAAAATGCTTTTATTTTTAGTAAGTTTTTCAATTTGTAAACTATTGCATTAGTTTGCCCAAACACTTCTTCATGACAGTGAATGTTTTATTCCCCTGCTGACTGTTGCTTCAGGGAATCTGCTTGATGCAGCTTTCATTGTGTTTCTTTGTGTTAATTACTTGAGTACTTTTCAAATGTCAGTTTTTAATAGGTTTTTCAGCAAAATTATTTTTCAAAGAACATCAATTGAGATTGCTTTTAGCTTAAGCCTAACAATGGACGTATCAGAAGAGCATTTTTGTCCTGAATTTACTCTTCTGCTATATTCATGGAATTGAGGGTAACGTTGGCATCGTATTGCGTAATACAAATATAAATGTAGTGTTTATTACTGTAGGTTTTTGAAAGCTAAATTTGAAAGTTAACTTACCTTCTGTGCAGGATTTTGAATTCAATTGTTAAATTTTCTTTTAATAAAAGACGGTAAAAATAATCTTTGTCCTATAACGATGTAGATGGTAATAGGATATTGTAAAATAGAAATTTGCCTTTTGTCACTGCAGCTGTTATGATTCTGTAAGTTTACAGAAACTGCTTACTTACAAAAAGGAATCTTTCATGCTGTAAACAACTATCAAAAGCTAGCACTGGGAATTGCCTGCAGTGATGACGAATGTGTTAAACAGACACAAGCTTACTTGAGTTCATCAATGTCAATTTAACTTGAATGTATGCCTGAATGAACATTCTCAACTGTTAAATACAAGATTACAATCAGATTAAAACAAAATAGGAATAGTAATCCCAGTAGCGATCGCATAATGCTCCACAGCTTCTATACAGAGCAAATGTTAAAATTTCGGAAAATTAACAACTTCAAAAACCCACCGAAAAAATAGAAGCTCTCCATAAAGTTGGGAGATACCATTATAATTAAAATAGACCGATAATTGTAAGATTTTTTTCAGGAAGAGAAAAGGAAAATTGGCTTCATATAACTAATTCATAAAATAATTCTAGTTGAAGTCAATATAAAAAAATGATTTTTTTTTTTTTATAATCAGATTTTAATTAAATTTATAAATTAAGATCAAATTCTAGAGGAGTCCTATAAGTTGAGAATCACACAAGCTAGAAACGAGTTCTCAACAGGTGTGATCTAGTCTTGGCAAGACCTTTTTAACGAGGTATAGATCATGTCTCTAGCATATGTCATTCCTGAGGTAAGAATTTCACGGGACAGACAGAGCAGGAATATAAGGCTTTTCCTGGTATGAGCTATGCTCTGTATAAAAGCCTAAAAAGGTCTGCGGTTCCAGCAGTACCTGTTTAAAAGTTGATTATTTCAGGTTGATTAGCTTTACCATACAAAAGGAATACACACAAAGTATTGAAAATATAAAAGAATGTGCAAATACATATATTTTCCTAGTGATCGTCTCATATTTTCAATAATGACTATCCATTGCACACTATAAAGTATGCTATGTATTGTGGAAGGCATAACAAAACGTGTGGAAGAAGAGAAGGATTCTGAGGTCTGACTGCATCAAACATACGTTGTTTTCTAGAAATAAATATAAACATTTGGAACTATTAATTTTTATAAGATGTGGAATATATTTTTGAAGGGAGAAGAGGTGATAAGCACGAAAACTTAATGTGGGGGGAGGGAGGTGAAACTGCTAATTGCCCTATGAGATTAATATTGTGAGGTTTTTGGCAAGTTTCTGAAAATTGATTTGCACGTAAATATGGAATGAAACATTAAAATGAAGTTCAGAATTAATAAAGTGGCAATGTTTGCTGTAATGTATTTTTACTTACAATATTGTTGTGTTCAATATTGGTTAAAAAATAGCAAGGTTCATTACTGACCTTCAACTTCCATTCAACAAATTAGGAGAAAAAGTGAAAAATAAAATTGTAATTTATAGTGTTGTTTGTCTTTTTATTATTTCATTCTCCTAAATTAACATATTTGGTCATCAGTTTTAAGAGTGCAATTTATGTTTTATGTTTAATATATTCAATACCTTCCTTTTTTGTTTCCCTTAATCAAAATGTTGTCTCTCTTTTTTTTTTTTAGTCCCTGGAATTCTGATCCACTTTTCAGTAGAGATATGTTGACAGATTGGCTTCGCCCTTACTGTACTTCCAGTTCTGAAGATTTCCAGCCATTGGGATCATTGTAAGAATACATTAGCATTTCATAAAATTTAAGCATTCAAGTTAAAATGTTAATTGGGGGAAAAAAAGTAATTTTATTAAATACACAAGCATTTCATATCCTGGTTATTATAATAGCTTAAAGTTTTTATAAACTGAAATTGGTTTTTATTGTCTAGTATTTCTAGATTTACTAAGGGAATAACATTTTGTTCTTGCAACATTTTAAACAGTAAAATTTTTGTAGGTTTTGAAAAGTCTGGACAGGTGAAAGATTAAAATAGTTTGAAATCGAGTGAAATAGACAAATTCCAAAAATTTATAATTTATGAAATTGTTTTCCAAAAACCTCAGATTTTCATTAATCAAATAGTGAAAAAAAGATATTTTAAACAAACACACACATACATGTGCAAATTAATTTTGTATATTAATTTAGATTGCAATATGCTTCCCATCAAAATAAAATGAAAAAAATTCAGTGAAATTGGAGGATTTATACATGATTGTCTTTGTTGCTGACATTTCTTTCCATTTAACATAATCTTTTAGTTAAGACCTCGAGATGTACTTTATTTTAACAGTGTGCTTGAATTAAGCCACAGCTTAGGGCATTCGTAGAAGAGAAGCTTTTGTAATGACAAATTGTTAATGAAAAGTATTTTTCAGTTGTTAAAAAAATAAATTCTCATGAAATTCTCATGATGAACAACATCAAACATAGTGTTGAAACCCTTTACGCTCAAATTGCTATTTCGCAGAGATCTTGATTTTGAATTAAATACAAGCGTATGCACAGTAATAGTAATGCTTTTCTGAATCATCTCTCTTTTACAGAAAGGACAAATGATCGTAATGGAAATTAGATAATGTAATACATTAACCAGCTATGTTTCTTTGATGGTGAAAGTTATGCTTTCTCAATTTGAGTGAATGTGTAGTGTTGTAAACAGGGTTTGTGGATACTCCTTGTTTGACATATTGGGTTCATGTATTTCAGCAGAATAGAGGCAGTTAATATAGATGGACAGATAATAGGAAAAATCAGATAAAACAAAGAAAAGATAGCAATGGAGTGAATTATGAGTGATACAGAAGACGTCCAAAGACGACCTGATATAGAACTCTACAAAATGAGGCAAAGAAACAAGGAAAGATTGAAGGGAGATAAAACTTCTGGTGCTAAATAGTCGAGTGACAGGAGTCAGAAAATCTTACTCTCCCACATAAAAACTAGAGAGATTGATTATAATCTATCGTGTTTTCTTGTCTGCAATAACACAAAGTTGGTTTTTCTCCATACACCATACTTCACATTTGTGTTTATCTGAGATAGTTTCAGTTATTGATAATTCCATTTAGATATCAAACCTTCAGTTAATTTCATTAAATATAAATTTAAAAATAATTATTTAGATAGGAAGGGCTTTACATTTTGCCAGTGCTTTATTAAAATATACAGGGTGTTTCAAAAATACACGGCATAATTTCAGGTATGTATTTCCCACATGTAGACAATCAAAATAGTTCATTACAACATATGTCCGGAAATGCTTCATTTCCGAGTTATGGCCTTCACAAC
>JAFIDM010001028.1:64084961-64113503 GCA_023159025.1 Thereuonema tuberculata
AACAACGTCAGTACTGAACGAAGTTTACATTAGTCTTTATTTCTCACACTTGAAAATGGACCTTATACAGTAGAAGGTCGGAAACGTTGTGGTTTGACTCATATCTAATTCATACCTAGTTCGTGCTTATATAAGGTAGGCTATTTTTAATTTGAATATATTATTTGTTTTAATATATAACGAAGTCCTTCAATTAAATTTAATTGATGAACTCAATTAATAATGCTACTGTTGTTTGGGTTATTTTAGGTCCAAGTTAAAAGCAGAGGAACAAATAGAAATTGTTGAAGCTCTTACACAAGTTATTAGTTGCGAATTAGGATTAAGGGAACAGCTGGAAGTAATTCGCATTATTGAACCTAAAGCTGTCATTTCTCCAACAGATACAGAATTTGTAATCGGTTAGTGCTTTATTTATTTACTATTTTAAAATGAAAATTTAATTCTATATTTAACAGGCTTTAATAAAATAAGGTAATTGTTAAGAGAGTTGTTTATATTTATTTCTTTTGACTTTTAATTCCATTTTAACATTGTTAGTTGCTGGCATTATTTCATTTTTTTTCCAAAGTTAAATTCCAATACATTTTATCCTATCAAATAGATATATAATGCACCATCAGCTAAGGAATAAAACTTTGGATTAATGATAAATGTAAAGAGAAAAATACTGTAAGAGAGAAAGACGACTATCATTTTACATCTGTAAATTTATTAAAAACACACTGATCTTTAGAATGACATTGTTCAAATTAAAATATATATTAAATATTAAGCAAATGAAACTGTCACAAACAACAAAGTTGCTAATCTGTTACCATGCCGTACTGAGCAGTATTTATAATAATGATAATAATGTTATTGTTGCTATTACTATTGGCATTAAAGCAGTGTGACATCAATAATTATTACATTGGCCTGCTTCTGTGAATCTGTTATCAGTTTTGTAAAAAGTAAGAAACCAAAGCTCAATTATCTCTGAAATCTGTAACTTGTTGTTATCTGTTGGTTTGAACGAAAAGTTCCTTTGATGATACAGTTGTATGAACGGAAAAAAAAATGAACAAGTTTTCTGTTTTAACTCAATATTATAATTTTTGAATGTGGGAAATTGAAAGATTTTAAAAAGAAAAAGTAATGTATTAGAAAATACATTAAACCTTGATTAAGTATATATTATACTTATATATATGGAAAAAAGAATGAATCAAAGGTTGAATAAAAGCAAATTTTATAAGCTTGCAAAATGATTATTGATAAAGTACATACAATATTTTCTTGACAGCCAAGAAACATTGATAGAAATAATAAGCTTTTCAAAGAAGATTTTTGAAGCATCCATGTTCGAGGGAACACTAGTGTTTCCAATATGGCGAACCCCTAGCAGACTCCCGAGAATTTTTTCAAAGAAGATTACTAAATCATATACTTAGTCTACACAAATTCAAGGCCCGACGATTGCAGTGCATAATACCATACAACAAGGCAAAATCTATTTTTTTTTTTAAATTGTTGAAAGAACACACCTAATTCTGATGTATTAGAAAGTTACAATAGTTTCTTAACTGACTTTGAATGCCAGGAAAATTCAAAGTCACTTGCAAAACTGAACAGACCACATCATCAAAGACTGATCAACTTCTTTCATGCCATATATAGTGAATGTGCAGTCTCTTGTTTTTAAACTCTGGATCTAGCAGAGGTTATATACAGACTTTTTCTTTTGTTGTTTGCTTCCAAAGTAATTTCTAAAGGCCGTGGTCAGTGGCAAGATAGCACATTATGGATGTAGTTCTGCTTGTGGAAGTCAGAAAAAAATTGGCTTAAATTGACCTGCTCTTTGGTGTAATTGTTTTGCTTGAGAAAATGATCGTAGTCCAAGAATATGAACTAGTTTAAGATGTAGTTACTGCCTTAATCACTTTGTTGTTTCGTAACAATCTTTAGTTAGTGTGGAATCCTTACGTGGTTTTTTTTTTTTGGTAAACTCAGAGTGAAAGCATTTTTTTTTTATGCTACATAATGTTGTGAGGACTATGCAGACATAAGAAAATTGATCATTTCTCACCAATTGCAGTTGACTGTTTCTGGAGTTTGGAGTCGGAAATTTGTTTTACCTTGGTAAAACTTTTACCAAGAAAACAGAGTAAAAATTAAAAATAAAGTTATTATTTATTAAAGCAAAAATGAATCGTATGACGTATATTGGTGATGTACAGATAATTTTTCTTTTCGTGCTTAAGTTATCTGACCACACAGCTGATAAATATTTTTCAAATGTAATTAATATTTCACAGAAATAATTTGTGGTTGGTCGTTTACAATTGTACAGTAGCTTTAAATTTATTCGAGAGATAAAATCTTAAGTTAAAAAACAGGTAATGAAGCAAAGTAACAAAACAACATACTGTATATGTTTTTCTCTGATACTTCTTCATTATACATGCAGCTTATTATTTGAATTGGCAGAAGTTATCTACACAAGTAGGACATAACTTTTCAATTGATTTGCAGAGCACTGCATTTGACGGATCTGGAAATATCATAAATCTTCTTTTTAGAGGCTTGTTTCTGTGACTCTTTGCAAAGAAAGAAACACCGTTTAATAATCTGTTTCTGAACTGAAAGACAAGTAAAGCTTGTTGTTGTTTTTGAATTGTACTTTTGTATTTAATTTTTTTTTTTTTTTTTTTCGAAACATACAACTCCTTCATGTGATAAACTTACTGTCCTAAATATGGACCTTGCCTATCTTTCGTATTTGAAACATTAAAAAACGAATTAGTTTCTCTATCAAAAATCAGTACATAAATAATAAAAGCAATCAGTATTGACTTGTTTTTCTTTTATTCAATAGATCTAAATTCCTTAGACAACTTCAAATGGGAGCAAGTAAAAGAATGTGTGAAGAAAGCCAGTGCAAATATGAGATGCAACAAGAATAACCAGGAAAATGTCAGGGGTGAAGCAAGTACAAGTAATTTGAGACGAAATGAAGAAAATCACCACAGTAATTCTAAAATTAAACAATCAAAGGTAAGCTTAATTAACTAAGAATTCTATGAAAGAGACATTATCATTTAAAATGCATTGAATGAGCCTATTATTACAAACAATACCAGTTTAGGATTTTAAATAAAATGTAGAAAAAAATTGTTTTAAGAAGCAAAAATTTGCTATTGAATACATGGTATTTTTAAAAGCCAATGTTAAAGAAACAGTAGCCGAGTAATTGTCAGATAATTCTGGAAATTAAAAAAAAAAAAATAATAAAATAGAAACTAAACAGTTTTGTCACATATTTATCATGATGAAAGTGGTAAATTGCTTTAAGTGCAGGATGTGTGGAGCAGTAATGCACTGGTGTTACTGATTGATTTCCAGGGTCGGGCCACAGTAATCAGTGCCTGATTACATTTGTATGACAACTCAGTATGCATCATGTTAATAGTGTATATTGTTGAAAATGATAAAAAGTAATCTGAACAGGAAAGTAATCTAATACAGAGTTGTTAATATTAAAGTTCATTTAGTTAGAGGGCTCTGGAGCGCATTCGAAGACTCGAAATGAAAGAAATTTGGACAACAGATACATCAAATGATGCATTCAAAGTTTATTGAAAAAAAAAAAGTACAAAAAAATGGCCAATAGATGGTGCTGTAAAATACAAAACACTTAAGCAGCGTTACAAATGTTCAATGTGTCTCTGGTATTGTCAATGTTTTCCGATTGCAAAACGGCATTTCCTACCACAGAATGCAGTATGTCGGCTCGAATTGCTAGAACATGTCTAATGCTGTCCTTCAGATCTGACAAATTTTTACATTTTTCACGATACACCTGGTTCTTCAAAAACCCAGATAACCAGAAGTCACATGGGGTGAGGTCAGCTGATCGGGAATGCCAAGTTGTCCGAAAATAACGACTGATAACCCGTTCATTTGTAAAGTTCTGCCTTAACAAATTTTGAACACAACGGGTGATGTGGGTGACGTCTTGCATGAATATGGTTTCCTGAAGGCACTCATGTTGCTGAAGCTCTGGTGTCATGAAATTCGCCAACATGTCGTAATATCATATGTCCGGTTATGGAGTAGATGCGGGGCCCAGTTAGAGTTACCTCTTCAAAAATGTGGCCCAATAGTGAAATTAGCCATAAATCCACACTACACAGTCACTTTTGGAGAATGCAACGGGATCTCTTGGATAACACGAGGGTTTTCTGTTGTGATAGTTGTGGGAATTCACTTGCCCATTGAAGCAGAAATGGGCTTCATCACTCCAAAAAAATTTTCCATTGCCAAGTGATCATCAACTGCCATTCGTACCTGGAACTGAAGCACAAATGTTATACAAATTTCTGCGTCACCATGCTTTAGCTTCTGTAGACTCGTTTTCTTGTGCGGATAATTCCGCACTATCTGATGCATGACTAGCCCTATAGTGGCATATGCCATGTCCAGTGCATGAGCAACAGCTGGAACACTTGCACTACCAAATGGAGATTGATGTGGCAAATCCATGACAGCTTCAGCACTAGAAGACTAGTCCATTTGTTTCAACCTCTATGTCCTGTTGCTTCAAATTTTTCAAGCATTTTGTGGACAGCGTGAGCAGACACTGATTCACTCCTTGCATGCTTCTGATGCTGGAACTCTCTAACGGCCGCAGCTGCATTGTTATTGTTGTTCTAGAACAACTTCACCAATAGTGCTTTTCTAGCGTTACTCTTAAAGTGTCGGTAAGCATCTAATGCTTTTGAAGAGCTGGCTTTCCTTTTATAGAGCTGCGAGTCAACATTATGCAAAAACATGATGCACAACCTGATGCAACCTCCAATCAGAGAGTGACGTGGTTAGTGACAAAACTCTTTGCTCTGCATTTGGCACGTGGAGTGGAACTTTAAATTAGTCAAATTTGATGGAATTGCTTCTTGTCTTTCGTTAGTTCTTGTGTTACTTTTTAGTACAGTATCTGCATTATTTAAGTTGTTTTTAGAGTAACACATGGTTATTGTTTTTATGTTAGCTATGGTTAGCTATTGCTACAGCATCATGTATTGGCCACTTTGTTGTACTATTTTTTTCTGATTTTCAATAAACGGAGAGCTCATCATTTGAAGTACCTGTTACCAAATTTCTTTCCATTTGGAGCACTAGAACTTGCTTCAGAGCCTTCTATGGTGTAGAGGAACTTTAATATTACAACCCTGTGCGCGTGTCTATATATTCGAATGAAAATTATATACTATCAACTGATTGAATTTGAGAATTGTCAAATTCTCAATAATCACTTGGTTATTAGAATTCCTGCGTTGGGGATTTCATTGTTATCTATTTATATGGAGACTTAGGTGACAACTGTGGTATGATGAAAACATACATCTGACTGTAAAGCTTCAAGAATGAGTATGGAAAGAAAATATCATTGCAATTTATAATTAAACTGACAGTACTCGGAGTGATGTAAGTGCTATAACTTCATGGGTACCGTAATAAGGGCATGGGGAAGAGAATTTGTGAATAAAAAATTTTAAATACGACCAGGTGCTATTGGTGCACAAGAAAAAAAAATTTCAATTTGAATAAATATAAATTTTAATTGAAATCAAGGTACTCAGTATGTGAACCATTCGTATTGAAAATATGCTGTAAGTATGATATGGCAGTGTCCATAGTTGCTGTAAGCATGTCTTGGGAAATGGATGCAATGTGTTGTGCTAGTTTTGCCTTCAGTTCAACCGATTCAAAATTGTCTTGGTTAACTTGGCTTTACAAATAACCCATAATCAAAAATTGTACGGGCTAAGGTCAGGGATTGTGGTGGTGAAGCATTGGAAAATGTTTGAGAAATTAATTCTGTTCTCACCAAATGTGATACTTAACAATTGCATAGCCGTACGTGAAGTATGGGGTTGTGCCCCATCCTGTTTAAAGGTTTATCTCTTTCGGCTGAGATCTGTGTAACATGATTCATTTGCCAATCGATGTTCAGGCCCTTGAGACGTGATCTCCTCAAAGAAAAATGGTCTGATTCTTATTTGAGAAGATCTGCTAATATCTGCACCATAAAGTTACATTGTGATACTGTAGGTGTCTGTGCTATAAGCAAGCACAGCATTCGAACATGCCATATTCGGCAGTTGTGTATAGTCACTGCTCCTTGTAGTGAAAAATGCACCTCATCAGTTCATAAGACTTTTGAAAGCCACATGTCATCCAGCTGCATACTCGCCAAAAGCGAAATCTGCAGGGTTCAGGGTCCCTGGTTGCAGCTCCTGCACTCTTAGAATTTTATGGATACCATTTCAGGATGGACTGTTGAATTTTATGGACAGTTGACCATGAAACTTGCAGTAGCTGGGATATGTCTGCCATAACTGTAGGTAGCTCCGAATGTGACTGGATTTCTGCAATGGTTAGTGTGATGTCTTTCACATTGCATTCTAGCTGGAGCTGTATCCAAGGTGTGCCTGTTCTTTGCATTTCTTTAACTTCAATCCATTTACCTACAAAGGTCCTTTCCTTATTTATTTCAAATGAAATCATTTAATCATTTCTACAATATTTTATACTTTGTACAAATTAAGTTTGAATTTGACAAATCCTTTAGGATATCCTGATTTAAATTTTGTCAGTATATAATGAACATATATTACAACGTACTGCTTAATTCTATTTTTGATTGCCATCAAGCAGTCAAACAGCAGCTGTCGTAAACTTCTGTTGGCTTACTCTGAAGTAAAGTGGGTTGGTGCACACTGCAGTTTACAAACAAACATCTTTTGTATACAATTCAGATTGTTTACTAGAATACTGTTTGTAAGTGATTATTTAAGCATTAACTTTATTTTGAAGATTAAAGTTAAAGTAAGATGATTAAATGCATTGACCAAAAATGCTAAATTAATGATTTGTTTGAAAATGCAGAAAGTCAATGAAATTTAGCAGTACTAATTTTGCAGAGCATGTAAGGTGCCCCTTTTAAGTAAGCGATACCAAATGGCAGTGTGATAGTAGATTGCCAGTGAATAAAAAAGCACTCAATCTTACTTATGTCTATAATTACTCCCATCAGTACTGAATGTTTACACTTATCAGTTGCCATAGAAACCTAATAATATTATAATGTTTCTTTAAGCATCCATATGAACTTTTTGCTTACAAAAATTACTTTACATAAGTCATTTATTCAGAATAGGCAAGAGAACATTTTCATTAATTGAAAAATAAAATTGTATTAATTCTTCATTTTCAGTTGAAACACTTTCCTTTAAACCTTAACCAGCATTGAATGCTATTCGAAAAAATTCAATTGGCCCCTTAAAATTTTCAAGCCGGAATTTTATTACTGTTTTTGAATAATGCAGCTTTTACTGAAAGCATCCAAGAAAACATTTTTGAAAAGATGACCTTTATCCTTGAATTTCAGTTTGTGGTCAAATAATTCAGATTAAACAAAAGAATGATATTAAAAGCTCCAACGTTAGACAAATTGATCAGATTGCTACTGATTGTGCTTGATCAGATTGCTACTACAAATGGATGGTGATCTGCTTTGAGATAGACCCTGTCCTATAGTAGAGCTAAGGTTTCCTGACCATCAGTCAATGGCCAACCTTTGTAGTTACAAATGGTTGAGGAATATAGGCACCATCTTTTCAGTGAAGTGCAAAGAATCTTTTCAAGTAACTTTTTGCTGAGAAAGATGGAAAGAAACTTCTTTCTTATCCTCTTTGAATCAAAATAATTGGTAGTACATTCTCTGCCCTCTTCAGGCTTTCAAACTTAGTACATCGAAGATGCACATTTCAAAATATTTGTAGAAATTTAAAAGTGCAAATTTATTTATTTAGGTCATTTGCATACCTTGATAGACTCGTGTTGCTTTCTTTTGAGCCATTCTTATCATAAATATAATTGTTGAAGCAGCTAAAACATCAGTTTTATCTAATGATATGCTGAGTAGGTTTATTGTATCTTTGCAAATTTCTTCCGCTTTGTTATAGTCTTAATAACATTTCCATTTTACTTTACAGAAGGACATGAGAGATAAAAAACTTCAGCTAAAAGCTTGGAAACAAAGGCAAAAGAAAGAGCAGCGACAGATGATGAAGGAAAAACGTAGCGGTCTGTTCATCAATGAAGAAGTCTTAGCACTGAAAACAATTCCCACATTAGAGGAAGATATAGACATTGACATTTTGGAGTGACATAAGTATATTTGTTATTTCATCAGTTCATCTGTACGAGTAATGTAAATTGTATGTTTTGCCCAATAAAAGTTGAATGGCTGGGTACTGCGATGTTGGGCAAAACATTCTGTGTTGTACCTCAAAGATTCATTACTTTTGTCATATTTGTTTTTTTTTCCTAAATATTTAGAAAAAAAAGGGGGGGGGGAAGAAAAAGGCGCATGTATATGATTGGAATTCTAGATCACCTGATCACAATAAATGAAATCTTTGTCTATTTGCTTGCAATTTTTTAAAAAAATGAAATGTGATAAAATTACAGGGTACTACATAATTTTGTAAAACATTTCCTGTTAAATAGAATACATGTTTTATGGCAACTCTTAGGGAAAGATCTTTATAAAATGCTTCCAGTTTTATCGGAGCGTTTGTAAAGGTTCCGTCACTGTAGTTTTGATAAACTAAAAACTACTTCCAATCCAGGAGACAATTTTTGTTACCTTTCTAACTGCACTGAGTCATGAACAATTTAATTTTGCTCAAATTTCAACAGTGGCTAACAAATTGCCTTTGCAGGATTTGTAAGAATTTTTGTACAATGTTAAATATATGCAATATGAAATTTCCTTGGTTTTTTTTTTTTTTGTTTTTTCTTTTTTACTCCTTTGTTTTTAAATATTTATTTAACTTTTCGATAACATGCAGTCTCAAACAGAATTAATATCACATTTATTATTTATTATTTTTTTTTTATTCTGGCTTTAACAGAAAAACTTACTGGACTTCCAGATATTTTGAAAAAAAATTTTCTTACAAAACTGCAATTTTCTTTTGTCAGTTAGCATCCTGCTAATGTGCCTAAAATTCCCAGGTAAGTAAATTCCAAAACCCATTGATACCAAATGAAAACATATTTTTATAAGAAATTTTCTTTTTCCTCTTTAATTTTTGTTTTTGTTTTGTTTTATGTGAAACATTACCTGTAATACTCACAAAAGTAAGAAGTCATATTTTCATTTGTTTGATTTTTGCGTAAGATGAAGTGACGAAATATTTGATATATGTATAATAACTTAAACTTGTTCTCATTCATCTATTATATTTCTTTTGTGGGAATTGAAAGATATTTTTTTTTTATAAAAAAAAACAAAAAGAAAATAAAATCAAGTCAGTTTCTGAAAATTTTTTGACTCTTTATTTCTTAAAGTAAACGAAGTTTTAAAAAAACAAAACAACAAACGTTTTACTATGAAATATAGTAGAATCAAGTTTATTAAACAGATATTTGTAAATTTTATTTAAGTATGATAAAGCAAAATTGTCCACAAGATGCCTCGCCAACAGCCGTCATTGCTGAAATAGACAAAAAAATTTCCTTTGAGGTACTGTTGTGCCATTTTAAGACTGCTAAATAGTTATAAGACATATCGTCGTTGGAAATTTAAAATCTCCCATGTGTAAAAAAGTAACTTTCTGAGGAAAATGCTATTTCATGCATGCACGACGTGATATTATACTCTCTTTCTAAGATTTAGCCAAAGACAACATTGAGTGATCACAGAAGAGGATTTTTTGTTTTTTTTATTATGGCGAGACATTAAGAAAAACAAAATAGTTTTTAAAAACTCTTATATGCTCATCAGGCACATAGATGATTTTGATGAACAATGTAATGTTGGCGGTCACTTAGGATATTTTACAAATGGGATATACCACAGCAAAATACAAAGATCTGCACATAAGAGATTTTTTGTTCGGTACCCAATCGAAAACGCTATTCAAATATCTGCAAAATTAATTTACGACAAAAATGACACACGGGAGATTTTAAATTTGTATACGATATACTGTATAAACGTTTGCAGCCTCAGAGTTCTGGTTGGTTGATGGAGTTTGTAACATTTTTGTTATGTGACATTTTGTGGTGGTGTGACTGCTTGTCCTTATGACCACTCCCAGATTCAGTAAAAACTATCTTAAATTATGTACTTTGGATTATTTTGACGGGGAAAAAAAAAAACAAAACAAGTGTGTCACAGAAGGTTGATGCCCCTTAATTTATTTGCTGATACACGTTTTTGGAACAAATTTTTACTATGCAAGACAGTATTTCTTTTTTAACACTCCACTATTGTTAAAGATATTTTTACAGTAGCAGTATTACTGCTATTTAACTTTTTATTTTAATGTTAGGTCATTATCGAAAAATAAAGCAAATTTAAAAAAGACAGATCGAAAAATAAAACAAATTTAAATCAAAAAGACAAAATATACACATTAAAAAGTTAAAATAAAAAATAATAGTTTAGCCCAGTGACCCCACTGCCATCTTTAATGACAATGTGATACTGTATTCAATATTATCAGCAGAAAGAACCACCACTCAGTGTTTTCAGTGGGTTGTGTAATGAGAATCTTGAGATATGTTCACATTGGCTGTAATGAAATTGTGTTAAAAGATACAATTTGTCATATTAGTTTTCCATGAATGATGCAACAAATTGGTTCTATGCTTAGCTTTCTCTCAGGGATAAGTGCGTTACTTGATTAAAAGCGGTTAACTATACTAACTATGCCAAATATTTACAAATACATGGAAGGTGATTAACCTTCAAAGCAGTAACTTACTCTTCCGTTGTCACGACCAGTGTTGATGACTAGTGTTGTGCCTAGATTTTCTCTCCCAAGGCAAATAACATTTTTGTACTTTTTTTTATTATTATTATTAAGCTATCGTTTATTTATTAAGTATATTGTGTTATACAGTACTTCATTGACATAGTTTTTCTAAAATGCTTACGTCATTGATTTGCTTGGACTCGGGAAGAGAACTGTAAGCCAATTTTTATGTTAAAAGCAATTCAGTTTGCATATTTTTTGTGTTTAGAATGTTACAGTGGAAACAAAGTAAACTTACATAATAGAGATCCACTGCAGTTATAAGAACAATTGCAGAAAAGGTAAGACTTAGTTAAAAGGTTAACCAGTGAAAAATAGGATAAATTTTATTGATCAAGGCATTCTTTGGTCAAGCCTCTCCAAATACAATGGAGACAAATGTGTATTTGTTTAATATTATTTTCCGCTGACTGGCCTCTGGGAGGTTCATGGTTGTACAGCTTGTTGAAATAACTTCTCCATCTCTTTAGTTTTATCGTCAACGGATTTTACAAAGGTTCCATCTTCATTTCTGATGTTGTCACTTTTCAATCTTGTTTTTCCACTGAGGCACTTGTGAGTTCGGTAAACTATGTTGTAATTGTTTCTACTGGCCAAAGTCCTAGCCAGCAAACCGCCATGATTGGAGGAAGATCATATGCAACGTTTAAAGTTCAAAGGCACCCACAGCAGCAACCACAGCAGCGTACTGGTTGAGAGGAAAACCCCCACCACCCGCCAGCTAGGGACAATGATGATGATGATGAATATTATTTTTTTTTTTAATATAGCTGTTTTTATTAAAAAAAAAAAAAAAAAAAACTCAACAACTTTCAATATGGTTATTACTGGTTGAAAGATGACATGGTCTTATTTATAGTATTCTATACAGCATCCCTAATTTAAAAAATGTTCAAACCTTTACTAAAAAAGTTTGAATTTTGTATGTAATACAAAGACTGCAGTTTACAATTTCAAGACACAATTTTGCTGTTTCATTATTCTTTGCTTTAACTTGAATGCATTACAGTTTTTATTGATTTTTCATCATTATTTTCCAGCCTTTGCTTTGGAACGGTTATCGGTTATGTTTCATAGTATTAACACTGAATTTTAGTTAATTATACTGTTAGGCTGTAAAATTAAATAAGATAGGAACTCCATAGAAAATTGGTTCTTTTCAATATAACCCCTACATTAAGTAACAAAGATTATAAACTGCTGAAAACAAAAAAATAATAATTCATTTACTGTTCGTTTTTGTTTACAAGAACCTTCAGCGCTTTTACGCATGCGTCATGTCTCCTTCAATTTCATCAAAATAGGGCCGAGGAGAAATAAAGAAGGGATGTTTACTTTTTATCAATGTTAGTTTACTAGTAGCTGCATTCTATTTACACTTTTCGAGAAAGAATTATGGAAAATTATTGTTGTTTTTTTTTGGGGGGGGGGGCTAAAAGTTCCAGATCCAGTCAACAGGTCTTAGGAAAGTGCCATCTCAGCGTATCACCCCTCTGCAGAGTAGAATCGTCCACGAGTGGCAGTTCTAGCTTTCAAAAACGAAGAGTAAGGTTGGCAGTTCGTTATGCATTATTTTGCAAGTTCGGTTTTATTCCAGTTTTGATAAAAATAAAACCTTCAAACGGTTTATTATCAACTCGCTGAAAGATGAAACTCCCAGAATGCAAAGCAGCTTATAGATTGTCCTTTCCTGGCCGACCGCTAACATTGAAACAGAAGAGAAGCGACCTCTTCTATTTCAATATTCGCGGTCGGCCATGAAAGGACAATCTATGAGCTGCTTTGCATTCTGGGAGTTTCATCTGTCAGCGTGTTGATAGTAGAGTTCATAGGATTAGTTCAAGTGTGAGGGATCAACTCAATTTTTCTTTTTAAATGCATAAATTACTTTTTATTTTTAAGGCATAATAATATAGGGATTATAATATTTTTATTTATATCTACAGATGTTGCTTATTGTTGCACTTATAAGGAATAATCCTTAACTAAAAATCAGAAGTTCACATTTCATTTGGGAAAGTATACCGTATTTACTCGCATAATTTCCCCCATCGCGTATTTTCCCCACCCCAGTTTTTGTGGATTACAAAATTCAATTTTTATTTTTATCGCATAATTTCCCCACCTCTACTTCAACGCGTTTCCAACATGACTTTGACTGGCGGTCAACTCACGACGACGCGACAATGTACCGTTACTATCGCATTTCTCTATCCCACGCTACTTTAGGGGAAGATTCCACCCCCACCCCGGTCAGTCCAAGAGCAGACTCCTTCTGAATCAGTACAACAATTTCTAGTGTTTTGTGAAAACGTGAAGTTCGCGAATAAAGTTAAGTTCTCTATTAGCAGGCAGCTGATGCTGACGTCATGCAGTGAGCAGCTATAAAGATGGCGGGCTGCGCTGCGAGAGTTACGAAATTACGTCACAGTCGCACACACACTTCCGTGCATGCCTATTGCTTAACTGTACTTTGAAGAAAAAACAAATGTTGAGATGTGATTTCTTATATTTTAAATGTTGCGTGTTAATAAAATTGTTGTTAATTACATTTCTTGCTTTAAAAATCAATATTTAACATGGTTTTCCTTACACTTCACCATATTTTTTTTACTCAAATTGAAAAACATCGCGTAATTCCCCCCCCCCCTTTTTTTTGTCAAAATATTGATGTAAAAAAAGGGGAAATTATGCGAGTAAATACGGTAATTAAAAAAGGTGAAATTTTATTTAAGCATGATATATCACAAGATTATTGAAATAATGTTTTATTTGTTATTTTAGACAAGTTACTTATGCCAAATTCAATATTTCAAAACATAATTTGCAGTTTTTATTATCAATTTACAAAAATAGAAAAACTAAAAAGATTACATTTAAATGGGAAGAAATAAAATTAAGAGTAAGAGCATTAATAACTTATGAAAGTGTTAAGGAAATAGAATGATCATTTCAATATTACACATAATTAAGTATTAAATGAGCAAATATGTTTGTGATCAGTTTAAGTTAATCTTTCTTGCAAATAGTGAGTTGGGCTCTCGGCTGAAGAATAACCTGTTCTGTTGTGATAAATGTAGACCTGCAAAATAATATTTACTTGTGTCTAAAACATTACTACATCAAATTTAATGTCAAAACAAAAGAATTTGCAGTTTTTTGGTGCACTGGCTCAAGGAAAAGAACTTACATTTTAAAGGTAAGTAATATTAAAAGCAAATTAATTTTGTCGAGTCAGTTTTATCACAATGCGATAACTAATTCCGAAGTATCATAATTTGAAGAATAAGTTAAATTCATGAAATAGTTTTACTTTTTTAAAATTCTCGTAATTTGTATGGAATGTATGCCTATAGGTGGGTAAACCGTTATTAGATTTATATTCTGATAACAAACCTAATTTTAATTGTTGAGACGCTTTTCTGAATTGTGGTAAAGAAGGAGGATGGTAATCTTTTAGGCAGATAGTGGATATTTTGATTTGGATTTCTCTGAAATGCTAATCATAAATCATTTCTGTAATGAAAATTGCAGCTAAATAATATATTTGCTGACAGTTGGAATTATTGAATTGAGTAAGCAAACGAAGGCACAACGCTACAAGAAAGGATTTGCACCCCAAGTTGTCACCGGGAAGAGACTGGGACAGACTGTTTCGTCGTTGTTAGGACTCATCAGCCAGCCAAACTCCACCGCTGACAGACTCAGGAGGATCCGGGAAGGCTAACCTCGAGCACCTCCTGAGTCTGTTTGCTTACTCAAATTCTCAATTGAGTTTGCTTACTCAATTCTTTGAATCATTGGGCACGTTAAACTTCTTTTCAGTTGGAAGATAACTCGAAATTGCCCAGTCAACGTTAAAACTTCGCATTTAAGATATTAAATGATGGTATTTTTGGGCCACTTTACAAAAGGACCAAATCATATAAAAATGCACTGATCAACATCAAATTTTAAATATGCATTTTTATTTGAAGTCCAACCTTCGATTTCGACTTTGTAGCCCATTTGTTGTTAAAAAATAGTGTGACTTTAAGTAACTCAAAGAATAATGTATTATTTTACATCAAACTTCAGTATTATCAGTATCAATTATGTTGTGTTTGATGAAATGTAGCAAAATGCTATGATATTAGATGCCTACTTTAACATTTTTTACACTTTTTAAGTAAGAGTTGGCAAACGAAAACAAAAGAGGAAAATAATTAGTTAAGTTTTTCGTTTCAATGAATAAAAAGTGATTTCGTTTTTTATTACACTAAAATCTAAATTTTGTTTTCTTGACTGTTTAACGTTAAAACAAAATAATTAGATCCGAAATAACACAGGATAATATTCATTCAAAATAATTTATTTATATAATTTAATAAAAGTTTACTTGAAAATTTGTTTATAATTTTTAAGAAAATTATTTATTAGGTTATTTATAGATATTTACATTTATGAATTAAAAATAATGTTAAAACAGAAACCACGGCTGCACATGAATAGACAATAACACTTTTCGAGTTTATAACCAGAGGTAATCGGGAACGGTTGTTTTTGGGACTCATCAGCCCGATCCACCCTCCCTGATAATAAACCATGAAAGGCATGAACATAAGTTGAAATCGCTCTCGCTTTCTACAGTGATCCCCAAACCAAACAGACAACAATAAAAAATAAGTGCTATAGTGCACCCAAAAAACCTTTTTGCTAATAATTGATAGATCTAAGAGGCTTTTGATTGTAAAGAAACTAACAACTGAAAAGATATAATAATCTAAATAAAGAACTTTAACTTGCACAAAACTATTTAGGTTATAATACATTTTCAGTTTTAGATTCTTTATAATCAAAAGTCTCTCAATCCTATCAATTATTAGGAAAAAGTGTTTTTTGGATGCACTTAGTGAGGGTGACTTCCACTTCTCACGCCTTTCTGAGTTTATTATCGGGGAGAGTGGATCGGGCAGATGAGTCCCAAAAAGGATCGAAACGCAAGGAATAATTGCTTATTGTTGGTACAGCCTTTGCTTTATATTTTAATTAATTTCCTTGCACGTTAAATTTCTTTATTAAAAATTGCTTTATAATTATTTATTACTATTGTTGTGATGGGAGGGGGGGGGAGAAAGTAATTATTTTGAAAAAATAAATAAATAATTAAATATATTTATTAATGTTACTAGTTAAGTAATGTTAATTAAATTAATGTTGTCGATTCATAAGTAATTTATTGATGTTTTTTTTTGCATCTTTATTGAACCGCCTTTTCCTTTATTTTTCAAAAATAACTTTTGGAGAATAGCCGCCATTGTAATTTCCTTGATAAGTGATAAAGCGAACGGGAGAGAGAGAGAGAGAGAGAATGGTTAAGATACGAGGGATGTTCAGTAAGTCCGTGCAAAGTATATAAATGAATGTGAAAAATCAAAAAAATTTTAGCTTATCAGAAGCGCCAAAGTTTAATTACTATAATAAAACATGCGCGAGACTTCGCGCATGCGGCTTCAAATGCAATTAAGCATGTGCCGTTCCACTGTGACACAAAAGCCACGTAGAAGTTGTTCCGCAATGGAGATGTCTCAGGAAGCCTTTCGTGCTATGATTTTCTACGACTTCAAAAAGGATCTTTCAGTTGCCGAATGTCACTCATCTTTGGAACATGTGTTCGGGGATGATGCATCTTCCATCCATCCAATTTATAAGTGGTATGGGCATTTCCGCTGCGTAATCCTTTATAAATATATCTAGAGAAGGTTGCCCTCTGAGTGCTGTAACACCGGAATCGATTACCGCAGTGCGGAAAGCTGTTGCGTCAGATCCTCATGTCAGCATTGCACATCTGTGCCATGTGTTGAACATTTCATCGGGAAGTGTTTCGCCTATCCTCCATCAGCATTTGGGATTCAGCCGCGTATCCAGTCGTTGGGTACCCCATCAATTGACTTCTGAACAGAAATCCAATCATGTGGAGTGGTCACGGAAAATGTTGCGGCGTTTCAACAAAGGTGCTTCGAATGCGATGAGTGAGATATTAACAGGTAAGGAAACTTGGATCTATCACTTCGGCCCACTGTCGAAACAACAGCTGCCGTATGGCATTAAAAAGGGGCACCTCCGCCATTGAAGTTCAAGCGCGAACGAAGTGTGAAAAAAATGATGGTTGCAACGTTCATCCCCTCGAAGCGGTCACGTGTGCACAGTACCACTAAAAAGACAGAAATCTTAACGGCAAAGTGGTACACGGATGTTTGCCTACCCCATGTGCTGGAAATCATCGCCCAGGTTCGTCTGAGGACTGGGTGCAGAGGCCTGCTACTGCACCATGACATTTGTCTTGCACACACTGCCCGGTTAACCAAGCAGTTTCTGGCGGAAAACAAACTCAAGGGACTGGGCACCCGCCCTATTCTCCCGATTCAGCCCTTCTGGACTTCTTTCTCTTCCCAAAGGTGAAATCAAAGTTACGGGGACGACGTTTCGAAAGGGACAAAGAGGCTCTGGAGGCATACCTACATGAAATAGGTGAGGTGTCTGCTGCAGACTGGGCTGGGTGCTACTGTAGTTGGTTCAAACGGATGCAACGATGTATAGATGTCGATGGGTATTATGTCGAAAAGCTGTGAATAAAATTTTTTGAGTAAATGTATTCTTTCTATTATTTTGCACGAACTTATCTTGAAGATCCCTTGTACGTTACTTTGAAATTCCGCCACTATTGGCAGCCGAAATGCCGCGCTGCGACATCTGGTGTCGAAAAAACAAAAGCTTTTAGGGATGATGATTTGCTATACAGGAATCAATACATCTCGTTGTTTCTTGCGAATTTATCATTCGAATTCTTTTGTTTTTGGAATATTTTGTGAATTTATGATTCCCAAGAAGAGTATATACCTCTAGGAAATAATTGAGGTATATATTAATTTAAGCCGTTTTCTTAAGAAAATTGGGTAAAACTGCATATTACGGTAAACGGAAGTTTTGTTATTTTTTTCAATTGCGAGAAATGGCGGACATGAGTTATCGTTGAAATTGCAATGGGTGGAATTCGCCGGGTTATTTTCCAAGACATACATCCTGCAGCTAAGCGAACCTAATCTAACCTAACCTAATGCAAATGTGCCTTATGGGAGTTAATTTGAGCTAACCTAATTCTAACTGTATTTGGTTGAAAATGTGCCTTAGGGTTCGTACGCGAAGTGAATTTCCGGAAGTGAAGGTTTTCTTAGTTTCAGTTTCGATTACCGTATACTGCAGTTGAACCAGAAAATTGAAGCGAAATCAAAGTTTTAAGCGACACAGAGAACAAGCAGATTAAAGGTTTGTATTATTTTATATAGATAAAAAAATAGCTTATTTCAATAATCTATAAGTTATATAAATTTATTAAATGATGACAGTAATTAATATTTTGGTGTGATTGAAAAAAAACAAACCATAATGATTGGTTTGGATCGCTTTCTTTTGTAGTTAAAATAAACTTGTTTGAAATGTAAACAAATGCATTGGCTTTTTTGAATTTTTTTTTTTTTACTAATAATAAAGTACTTTCGAAAAAACTAAATCCTTTTTATTATTATTTTGACTTTTTTCCCCTCTAATGTTCCGGGGTCTTAGTGAAGTGATTTATATTATAAATCAGTTGAGTACGTATATGTAACGTTGTCAACCACGTGTTCTGGGTTTCATGGAGGAAAAATTTAAACGCTAAATGTTTTATTAGTCAAGCTAGAATTCTTTATTCAATAAAAATTGTTTCTTTAAGAATTACTTTTACTATTAATATAAAATGTGTAAGTAAATGTTCAATAAAGTAACCGAAACAGTAAAAAAAAAAAAAAAATTGCAGTTAATAACAGTATTGTACTTTCAAAAAACATTTATAACTTTTAACTCAGGATCGAAGAAATTTTAAAAAAATATATACTTTTTACAATAATAGTGAATAAATACTTTTAAAATGTTTAAAATAAAGATTTAATCAATTACTCCATTCAACATGGCTTTTCAAATAAATGACGAAAGCATCACGAAATAATCTACGAGTTTTCGACATAACTTAAGAAACTGATTCACTTTAAATTTACTTGAAATCATTCTTAATATCAAAATCATGAATGAAATAAATTATTATTATATTATTTATTGCTTTAAGCTTTTGTATTAAGAAAATGGATACAACATAATAGGTTTTAAAAATGTTTTAAGCTATATAGCTATTTTGTGAATCACATGTTTACATGAGATCGTTTGCCTTTTAAGAACTAAAGAACAGAAACGAGTTGGTTATTCTGTATTTCATTAATGCTTCTTAGTTTTCCTCTGAATACAAGATTTAAGACATGGATTTAAATATACAAAAAAAGTGAAATAAAAACAAATTTAGACTATTGTCAATGTTAGAAACACGTGCGATGATAACATAACGCTTGCGTGTTGTAATGAAAAAAATTCAGTCCAATGCTAACAGTTTGTTTGCAATATATAAAACTAATGTCGAAAGATTTACTAGATGTTTCAAAACGACTTTTTCTTTTTAACAAACTTGCCTGTCTGTTGTATCAGAAAGTCTTTCTTTCTGAAATGATAGCTGCAAATTCGATGGCTTTTGTGCGGAGCGAATTTAACCCAAAACGCTTTTTTTTAAAGCTTTGTCAATCGGAAAAGAATGAAAACTGACATTTTTCTTATATCCATAAACCTTATTATAGCATTAGGACGACAACAATTCCTTCCATCTCGCTTTTTTTAACATTTTTTCCCTTGGACATGCAGGCACGTGGCTTATCATCGTATCAGCTGTGCGAGTGTGTCAACCAAACCACGTTGCTCGTAGCGCCCTCTATTTCGTTTCGCTTCCCAATACCAGAAACATTGTCTTTTTTTGTTTTTGTTAAAAAGACAATGCATTGTTACGTATATGAAAAATTTCGTTAATTTTTTTCTTTTTTTTTTTTTTACATTAATCAGAAATCAATGTTATTTGTTGCGAAATGTAAACCATTTTCCAGCATTGATTTTAAGTGAATATTATTTTTTTTCCTCAACCAAAAACAATTCTGTGGAATCCAAGATATCAAAAATTATGGTTTTACGTTATTTTTAGGCTTTTAAAGCCTAAATTTAATCTATATAAGACTAAATAGTACTTATAGTCTGTTCACTGTAAATTTGAAGACACGTGACAACCCCTTATATGGTAAACGATTGAGCATAATGCCTAGTACACACTGCTAGACATGTTGCGCGATTTTGGTCTGTAGACGTGTCTCAGGTTGTCTCAGGTTAGACAAATCCCCGCCTCGGGCCCGTTGCGAGACCAAAAATCGCATGTCTAAAGTCTCCCGACCGAGATGGGAGACAGCATGCAACGTGAGACATGTTGCGCAACATTTTGACAATGTGGACGTCACTTGGTGTCTAGAGGCGAGACACGTCCCAGTCTGTTTTAAAAGAATTTTTAAAATATTTACGTGAAATTCAATTTTTTTAAATTAGAACTTGTTATTTCATTACTATTTGTTTTCTTTTTTAAAAATACATTTTTAAACTCTTTGAAGATGATATTTACAACATAAATTTTTAGTAATTTTTCTATTTCAATATTTTTCAAATTTTTTTGTTTATGATTTATTTGTTTATTTAGAAAGTTCCATATATTAGTATTTATTTTTGGGTCATTTTCACTTGTAATTAGCACTAAGCAGGAACTCATTCCACACAAAACAATGTCCTCCATGGTGGACTGCGAAGATGAGACTGAGAAATTCACATTGTAGTGTGGACGCTAGACGAGACAAAGAACGGTGTCTCTAGACAGTCTACAGACCGTTTCTCGTGACCCGTCTTTGACGGTCTATAGACAAATCGCGCAACATGTCTAGCAGTGTGTACTTAGCTTAATAGTTTCTCCTTGTACTTCCGTTTTGAACATGGCGGCTGCTGAACACACACCGTTCTTCGTTTTGCCAACAAGACTTGAAGGGTCAATCGAGAGGAATCATTTGGAATGTTATTTTTTTATTGCAAGTCGTCTATCTCTATCGTAAAGTGACTGAAGCAATAGGTATTTGATCTCATTCAGTGTTCAATATTATTAAGGGAACCGAAGCCTCGCTTTCCACTAAGCCATTGTTTGAAACGCAGGGCAAAAAAGAGAGCAGCCGGCACTCTCTATGAAATCGAAAATACGAAAATAAAATGAATAAATATAGAAATATATTCTTAATATTGAAAAACCAACAAAAATACTAAAAATTAAGCATTGCATGTTGCGAAAAGGAAACAGTTTCGCTGCATCTTTTAATGAAGATGTATTGCACTCTACAAGTAAAACAAATCGTTTGTAACTTCTGAATCATTGAATTAATTTTGATTTCGTTTTCTGAGCTAAATTGTGCTTTCAAGATATAAAATCCTGTGTCTCGTAGGGAACAGGAATAATAAGACTTCTCGAGCTATCGAGCAACTATGACGAACGTTATTGAAATTGTGTATTTTTGGCGATATTTCTTGGTATATTTTACTATTCCTTTATGTAATTTCAAAATTTTAAGTAAATAATGATTAATTACTAATGTATTTTTACCTTGTAATATAACTCGAATAAAGCCTTTTGCTGTATGTGTCCATTTCAGTCCTTAATAATGGTCAATTCGCCATTCGAGAATGACAAACATTTAACTTACTTGTTTTCCAATCATTATTCAGAAAATACCCTCCTTTATCTGAATCATCGCTGGTATCTTTCAGCAAAGTTCCAATCTTCTCTTTCACTGTGGTCTCTCACTGTGCTGCGACTTTACTTACAATTTTCCTATTTTCTCCAGTTATCTTCATTAGGGTTCAGTCGTATGAGCCCTTAGTTTCTGTAATACGGGACCGCTAAAAATCAACCTAAAAAACATTTGACTGGTAGTAACGAAATATTATCAACTTTATTGCCAAACTTCGAGAAGAAAATGTTCATTGTATTGTGAGGAAAAGTCAGTGAAAATTCACCAATTCAAATCAAAGGCAAGGAGCAGTCCAACAAAGTGCTTTGAACTTCCGGTAAGGATAGATCAGCTTCAGTACGAAAACGCCATAGTTATCAAAATTTTTATCAAGAATTGGAAGAAAAAATTGTAATATTTATTGTAACTTTAGGAAATAAAACTTAAACGGTGTTTGTCCAAAGTGGACGATACAAATGATTCTGATGATTCAGTGTTTTCAGATTTCACAAGACTTAAATGATGCTTGCTTGCTTTTAGAGTTTATTCCATGCACTGTATTAAGTTAATGAATAAGCTCCAAGATCATGTCTCAATTTGACTAAATTTTAGGGCCGAATGTCCTGTCTGGCGCCAACCACCCATTAATAGGTATGGACCAACTAAATACTATGCCGTAGACGGAGGAAGGAGAGAGGAGCAGAACATAAACACAAGAAGAGCAGGAATTCCAACCGAGGTTCAGACGTGTAGTTTCATAACATACCATAGGCTATATCAGAAGGACAGAAACTTAAATGATAAAAGCTCTTATTACTTAAGAATAAAAAAGTATAAGTACCAACAAATGTTAAGAAAAATAATACTTTTTATCAACATGATTAAATAATAGTAAATATCCAATAATGCCGCGCGGTTGGCGTTGTCAATAAGACATTGGCCTCTCACCTCTGAGTACCGGGGTTCGATTCTCATGTGGGTTTCGGTGATGTTGGAAGATCCGTGCTGGGCAGGTTTTCTCGGGGTTCTCCCGTTTCCCCTGCACTTCTCCTACCATACTTTCTCTCCGTCTATCCTCATTTCCGTGGGATAGCACAATAGATCTATAGGTCGCGGTGCTTGGCTTCCCTGCTACCGACAGTCACCACGATCAATCAATCAAATATCTAATAAAATGTTTACTCAATAATAGTTTTTATTTAAATCTAGCTTAATATCGTAATTCGCCTTTTTTTTTATCATAATTCAACTTTAAGCAAAAGAAAAATTTCGAATAACATGAATTAGCAAAATTCTTTTTGTATTTGTTTTTTTATGTTTTATCCTTAGGAAGTTAATGAATTTTTATGAATCTTCTTCCTTATATTTTTTTCACAAACTGAAATAAAATAAAAATACAACTGATAAATATTTCCATGTTAAAAAAGTAAAAGAGACCAAAGGTCATTGATAAATAAAGTCTAATTGCAGCTACTGTCCTCCAAATGAGAGATGGCCGCCCTGTTTTTGTGAGATCTGCGCATGTATGATCGATTAGTCTGGTCAGGCACTTCCGTCTGATTCTATGACAGGACGCCGCCATTACGGTAATCGCTTGTTACTTTGCAAAAGAGCATTGTATTTATAAATAATATATATTTATTTATTTATATAAATACTTGTTGTTAGCAACTGGTATTGAAATAGCGCTAAATAGTCGAGAGAAGTTTTAATTTGGCGTTATCAACATGTCTTTCTCAGTGAAAATAAGACGCCATCGTCCATTGTGACAGGAAAACATAATTGATCAGCTACCGGAAGGGCTGCGCAGTTCAAACTTCCGCCGGCCAACTTTCATTTTGAGGACAAAACATACAAGATTACTTTAAAAACGTTCAATTAAAATACAAAACCACGACCAGTTTCATCTATAATTCGAGGCTTTGGCAAGTGCCAAAATTATGTGAACGGGAATTTAAGAGGGTTTCACAACCCAATGGAAAAAGCCCACTACATCCAATGGAGCCATCTGGTGAAGAGGTCGGAAACTTAGAATCCCTCTGGTGGGAAGGACGGAAACGCGGAAGCCCTCTGGCGTAGAACAGGAAACTTGGCTTGTTCATCCCGGAAGCATCCGGTGAGGCTCGATAATATGGCTTCCCTTTAGCTTGGAAAACGTCTAATTTTTGATCAGCTGTTTGTATATGCATCATGAGAAGTTTTCAAAAGCTTTTTGAATACACTTCTTTTTTTTGATATTAGAATGATGGCCACAATATAAGAGAATGTTCTACCAAGATTCATTTCGTGGCACGAAATGTTGTCTAAGGACGAAAAAAAGGATGTGAACAAATATAATAGGAAGACAAAGATTTGGTTTACCTTGAGTTACGATTTCTGTCATGTAACAATTGACTGTTGTAGATCATTGATGCAACAGCTAATCGTTACATGACAAGACCTCGTAACTTCAGGTAAACCAAAGATTAGCAGTATTTTCACTCACTGCTCTTGTGCATTAAATACACTTTGAGCACTAATGGCTACTTGCTGATATGCTGGACTATAGTCGATCCATAACTTCAGCACTGTAATAATTTGCTTCTCTGATCATGTACTCATAACATAACAGAAAAAGGAATGAATGTCCGAGATTTTTTGTCAAAATGCTCTTCACTCCATTGGTCTTTCATGGAATTTCTAAAACTTACATGTATTTGCTCCCAACGTGGAGTTTTCTGGATCTCCTAATTCTTCCTAATCCCAAGCAAAGCCTATATCCTAATCCTAGATCCCGGTGATTTTCTGGTAGTTTATAGTGGAGTTTAGCGTTCAAAAAAAAATCGTTTGACGATAAACCAAGGCGTGAATTGAAATGTGTATTTTCTTTACTTCTCCTTTTCATGTTTTCTGGTCGGATCATCTCGATCCATTTCTTTAGCTTTTTCCAAGTGATCACCCTCACCTATCAACACCAGTCTTCTTCCTTTGTCTTCCCTGTTATTATATTTGTACACATTCTTTTTTCCGTCCTTAGACAATATTAGCCTGTCACGAAATGAATCTTGGTAGAAAATTCAAAATTGGTATTGTGCCTATCACTAATATAAAAACAAAAAAACAATAGCTTTTGACTAACTTAGCTTCTTTGTTTTCAGATGAAGTAGTCATTGAATTAAAAATATATTTTTTACTAAACAAATATTATTGTGGAATCCGTAAATATATAATCAACTTGTAGCATAGAAAAAAATAAAGTGAATTTGAACAAATCTGATTTAATCATTCAAGCTTTATAATATCGTATTTCACTGTTATCGTAGACTTAAAAAAAAACATGTTAATGGAATCAGAAAACATTAAAAACCAAGATAATTTAAAGAAATGAAAATTCTAAGGAATTTATTTTATCACATATCTGTGTATTATTACTAAGGTAAGTAAACTAATTAAAAAATACTTAATATTTTTAATACTTCGACAATAGTGACGTTGCGGTTTGTTAGCCTTCGTCAGTTCAAAATTTTTTGAACTGGCGAAGGCTAACAAACCGCAACGTTTTCTGTCACTGTATTAATATAGGGTGTCTCAAAAAATGTACTAACACTTTGATATACTAACTATCGAAGTGTTAGTACTTTATTTTGAGACACCCTGTATTGTCCATAGAGATTACTTATCTGTGTTTATTTTCATTATTACTGAACTTTATATCAAACAGTTATTTGGAAATATGACAAACCTTTTTCAAAAACATTGAAGATTTTCCAGTTTCTGAAGTAGTTAAGGCAAGCACGCCAAGTAGATGAAAACAAAAAGTAGAAATCATGTTTCCGATATTTTTGATAATTTTTTTTCAAATGACATTTCCAAAGAAAAAAAACAAGGACTCTGGAAGTTAAGAAACCCGAAATATCATGTTTTCTTTGAATTACAAATATATATCATAGATTTATATGCCCCAAAACCTCGAAATGCACCGAAAAATCCTTTTTTTGTTTTGTTTTTTTGGTGGATGGTCTATTGGGATGATCTTGGCCACCATCCCTCGAAACTTCATTTTTTTTTTTTTGTGGGAGGTAAGTTCCTAAATTTGGCCTACCCTGAAATAAAGTCTTAAATGCTCCTCTTGTATTCGTTTGCATAGTATGTATGTCTAAAGTCTGTGTAAACTTAGATATAATTGCTTTTAATAATTCAATTGCTATTTCAGTCGAGTTATTTGTTAATAAGCCAATAGTATGCTTTGATCAAAACTATTCTTGATATTTTAGAAAGAGTTACACTGTATTTCCACGAATCAAATTACTCAGTTTGTGGATAGTGATAATGTAAATGTAATTTCCTTTTCCCAACAAGAAAATATCGTGTGAATATGTACAAGATTAATATTTGGAAATTATTTGAAAATTCGAAGACATTATTATTATTATTATTTAGCTTGCCGTAATAGTCATAACAACGGAAAATGTTCAATGTTTTTAATGGATTTTTAGTATGAATAGGTTTCACCACCCACTGTGTTGAGAAATTAATATAAAAAGATCAAGACAGTGGTCAAAAGGCATCGATATCTCAGCACCATGTAAGAACTACACATACCTGCTTTGATCTGTAAAGAATGGAAGAGTTGTGAAATGGGAGCCAGAATTTCTCTTATTTGCTGATCTATTTAAAAGAGAAATACTCGTATTTTCAGTTTCTACGAAGAACCTCAATCCCTAATTCAGTAAGGTTTAAGATAGTCCTAAGAAGGGAAGTGCGTGACTTCGAACGCTGAGATCCGCACGAAAATGTGCTTAGAATATAAATCGCTCATCCCTAAAACAGTGGTAGGAGTCATTCTCATGCAAAACTGCACGTCTTACCACGAGAGACATTTGAATGATCACCTATTGAAGGTCAGAGAGAGGAACTAGGGTAACGCAAAGAAACAAAATATCGATGTAACAGGACCAAAAAAACACACATTTCAATGTCGTGACTATATTTCCCTATATTTGGTCATACTATATCGATATTTTGTTTCATCGCGTTACCCTAGTTCCTCTCTTGGACCTTCAATAAGTGATCATTCAAATGTGTCTCGTGGTAAGACGTGTAGTTTTGCATAAGAATGGCTCTCATACCACTGTTTTTGGCATCCGCTATTTATATCCGCTTCCTTTCAAATCGATCCGATCCCAGTCCAGCAACAGACGTCAGTCCTGTTCACGATTGGCTCAAGATTTCGTTAAATAAAGCATGTTCTTAATTCTTTTTATTGTACTTGAGAAAGGTTCGACTGAACCGAAACTAGTAGTTTTTTAATGGGTATGAAATAATTTTTATCTGCACTTATGCGTTGGCGTCCTTTTATTAGCTATTTATATTCTAAGCACATTTTCGTGCGGTTCTCAGCGTTCGAGGTCACGCACTTCCCTTATAAGTAACGTTTCTTCTTCAATAAGTAACGTATTCCTAAAAGACATTGACTGCATGTGGTCAGAGTAGCATAAATTAAACTTATCCATGGTTCAGAAAAACAAATAATGATAATAAAAAAATATTTATTTAATAAAAAACTTCTTTTCCCTTCCTTTTTCCAATATTTTGATATTTTCCCAACATTTTTTATTAGAAAGTTATATAAATTGCTGGTAGCTACTTCGCTACCAGAGCTCTGGATTTCATGTGCCAGATTACGCTTTGTACTTATTTAATGGACGGTAATTAATTCAACAAACATGTACTGTAAAATGTTAGGACATCAATGGAACTTTCTGTTGCTGATTATGTAAAATGAAATACATCTTAAATTAGGATGACCATTATAAAAATTATATAAAAAATATTTATTAAAATTAATAAATGATATTAAGATGTTTATCTATTTAAAAATATAATACGTTGTCATAATAACTAAAATTATAATGGAAGCCCTCGTAAAACATATTTTTAATGTCCTGTTCTTGCTGTTGTTCTCAAGTTCCTGATTTTGTTGTAGGTACTAAAAAGCACAAGAGAAAATTTTCAACTGGTTATTTTTCTGCTTTTTTTTTTTTTTTTTTTTTTTTTATAAAGTGGGCCTAAACAAGGTGTCACACCATTCATGCATCATAGACTAATTCAGAGATTTGTACGCCTTACATATAAAAACTAGACACAATTTTGTTTTGTTTCTTTACTTAGTATGTCATTTTCTGTAGCGATTTATTGAGTTAATCTAAATTATGGCTTCATATTGCATCATCGAATTGCTCTGATCACTATGTTGAATATGGCTGCTGTAGTGTTTCCGGGGTTGGGTTTACTGTTTCAGTGTGAGTTTCAGGACGTTTGTAAGTCTGTTTCAATATTAAAACTGGAACTGTCTTCAGATGAACGATGATTTTTTTTTTTTTTTTTGTAAGTAATGGGTTTTTATTTAAGATTCATTTGGTTGTATCATCCTGCCCATGAATAGAACAACACTGGTTTGGTAATCCCATACAAAGAACATGAACGGATGATCAACTTCGAAGTATGGTTCTTCTACAGTCCCTATTCGCTGAACGCCAACGACAGAGGCCGCTGCTGCCTCGCTTCCTTCTTCCGTAACTTCCAGAATCGCCCTGAAACAAGAATAAATGTTCAACATTTTACAAAACAACGTTTGATACAGCAAATGCAAAATTTCGTATAATATAGTGTGGTATAGCTTATACTTGTAGAAAATAGGATCACAAAGTCAGTGTGTGTGTGTGTGTTTGTCACGCCTACAATAACTGTTGACATTTCTTTGTTAAAAACTACAACCCACAATTTCGTGATTTTCAAGTCAAATTTACTGTTCACTGCTATGCAGCAGAAGCCTCAAAATGACTCCAGATTTAGATTTCAAAATCAACTCTTAAATTGAATATAAAATTAGATGATGATGAGTATATTATTCATTGGGTTTATTTAAGAATAGAGCTACTTACAAGGAAACCTCTCGAACCTTACTATTTCAGTTTTTAATGAAACTT